>JAFBJS010005326.1:0-19590 GCA_016785265.1 Paraplagusia blochii
GGGCAGCTGGTGGATTCAAACCTGAAGCCTTCCAGACCTAAGTCAGCCTTAACTATTTGGCCACCACTATCCTTCATAAATATATAACAAATACTGAATTTGTGATTTTTTTTTTTTAACATGTCCGTAAATGATATATTATCAATACATACTGTAAATAACATTTTGCATAAAATGAAATTGTATTTTTAACAAATCGATATACATTTAAGTAAGGATATATGTATGTATTAAATATTGGGATCATTTAAATAAATTAAAATGGTCAAACTGATTTTATTTGGAGGAGCCACGTTCAGTAATGCAAGGGTTGTTTCATTTGCATTTCAGTGTAAATTATCAGGTTAAAAACTCAACACTTCAGGGCATAATTATGAAGCAAGTGCTTTTTAAGCTCCCATGAGCCACCAAATATAGCATATTGAGCCAACTTTAGCCCGCAGACTTTATGTTTGACACATTTCAAATCAACCTTCATTTGGGTTAGCCCTATTTCAGGGGTTGTCCGAGCAAATCATAATTTTTATCTCCCCCTGTCCTCTGTATCTTCTACTCTAACTCCAACTACCTCCATGTCCTCTTTGTCTCCTACCTGGTAGCTCCATCTCTAGGATCATTCTTCTACAGGGGCTGGTAAAACATTATGACATATGCAACGTCATAATGCACCAGCTGGGAAACTTTGTTCTAATAAAAGTAAATTAAGACGTACAGTCATTGTCTCTGTAAACAGCAAACCATGAAATGGGAGCAGTGAATGACATTTTTTTTTGGTGGTAATTCAAGGCACCACACGTGCCAAGAGTCAAACCTAAGCCTCTTTCCACTTAGACTGCACCTGTATAATAAACTGAGTGTAAAATCCTACTGGGAGCTCATTTTTCCTATTATGATGGAATGTTTTTTTTCTTTAACAGTCAGTCTTCAACAGACTTATTACTTTTTCTGTCAGCGTTTCTGCCATCATTATTTAGCACAACTGAAAAGTGACAGGGAGTAAATACACTCCGACCAATTGTTTTGAAAGTGGAGTTGGAAAGTGTCGGCTGGTTGGTTTTGAATCATAACTTACCAATTGACTAGTTGCACCTCTTAAATGGCAATGTAGTAATGGTTACTTACCGAGAACTTTGTCACTTAGTCCTACGTTGGGGAGACCAAGCAGCCAAGTGCATGGCCCAACATAGAAGGGCTAACACCTCAGGTCAGGACTCAGCCGTCCACTTACACTTAAGGACTACCAACCACTCTTTTAAGGACCAAGATGTTCAGATCTTGGGCAGAGAAGACAGATGGTTTGAGAAAGGTGTTAAAGAAGCCACTTTTGTCAATCTGGAAAAACCAACTCTCAACATAGGTGGTGGTTTGAGACATAACCTTTCACCAAAACCACTCCAACAATGATGATAACAACTCATCAATACCCACCCAACGACTGGTAGCACACTTCCCAGGTATCCCCAGGTCCACCCAACAGGAGGGACTTGAAACACTCCTTCCTCCTCACTCACAGCATATAACTTCTGTTAATCCCCACTAACAGTTAGAACTGAAGAAGCCTCTTGTATGAGAGGTGAAACGTTTTCCAAAAAACTGAATGTCCAGTTGCCTAACTAAACTCTTTTACCTTGACCATGACCTGGATGACTGAGAACCTTCATCGACACTGAAGGATAGTAACTATGTCCTACAATGACGCAGGTGTGACATCACAATATAGGACATAAGGACATCACAAGAGTCTGACTTATGCCTGAAAGCCACAATGAAGAAAAAAAAGTTCCAAAAACCAAATCAAAAAAAGATGCAGGACAACTTATGGCCACATTTTTGTGAAAGTCAAACCACCAATGAATGCCTGGTTGCTTTTACGAGCATTCTCCTCAGGTATTTTCATACTCGAGTGCTGTCATTGTTTAAATTCAGGGTTTCGTGAAACCAAATTGTACAGGACAACCAAAAATTCAACAGTGCACTCACCATGTGGTCTTCAATGCGTTTCTCTGTGACAAAAACTATGTACAGTAAAAAAGCTAGTTTCCAAGCCAACACGTTCCATTTTTCTTTTTTGAAACTGCATATTGTAAGAAGGCGACAGTACCATGCAATTAAGGAAGCAGACCAGCGGGGTTGCCTTTAAGAATATCCCCATCCCAAGCCACATAACTTCCAGTGGGCTCACCACCTACAGGGAGGCTCACAGCATGGTGCTGTGTGATTTGGGTGGCAGTTGTGGAGACTGCTGCCCCTGCGATCCAGTTACAGATAAGAGGTAAAACAGAAGAATTGAATAACAATAATTGTTCTTATTTTTATGCAATAAGGTTTAAAACATTACATTTAGCATACACTTTAATCCAAAGTGACTTATCAAAAAATATCCTTTTTTATTCAAATATATATTAATAAAGTATGGCAAAACATATGTTCTATTTTTCTTTACTAACAGAAAAAAGTGCATCAACGGAATAATGCGGCTCATTCATGTGCAATTAGGAAGGAAGTCAGTCAAACTCTTTGTCACTGTGACTCTGATCTACACCACTGCACACAAGGAGCAGTGAGTGGGGTTGATAACTTGGTTCTTTAGCCACTTGGCCACAACTGCCTCCCACTTTTTAGCATTCACAAGCTGTAGCAGCAACCTGGCACGGTTGCCGTGTTGTTTATAACAGTGCGTAACTCCTAATATTCAACAAAAATAACATCGAACTTTACATCTACAGCAGTAGAGAACATTGGTAAATCAAGGAGATGTCTTTGCCGCTGCAACCTGGCAACAAATAAGTGGAAGAAGATGAATAAAAATCACCTTAAACTCAAAATGAATTTATGATGCAATGTAGGAAAGGTACTACAATTAAAGTTAAGTACACCCTGTATTATAATCAGTGTTGGGACTAAAGCGCGCCGTAACTTTTCCCATTCAGTAACGTCGTTACTATCTGTGCTCCAAATGGACGGAGAGAGGACTGTGTGGCAGTGGAGCCTGTCTGCTGCCTGTCAGTGTGTCTGTGGTAACTCTCACAGTCATGACTGAGAGACGGCGGTGCACACTAACTGAACTGATGCGTTGAAAAGGAGCGATGATTGGTTGACATAGGTTAACGTCTCAGGCTAAGCCAATCAGAAAGAGACCAGGGTGGGTCTTTTTGCCTTATAGGGAAATAAACAGTCACACACACACACACACACTGCGGTAAAGTAGCACACACCCACAAGCAGGAAGACAGCAATTGGCATGTTGAGGCTATAATAAAGAGGCCTGTCAAAATGTCTAAACATCTATTTTGTTTTCATTGTACCTCTACATCTACTGCATAATGATAGTTGCTACGGAACACAACACTAAACTTTATTGTTGGGTTTTTAAAGTAAAGTAAAGTAACTAATTTTAGTTACTTTTATAATTTAGTAACTAGTAATGTAACTAGTTACTCTTTTAGAGCAGTAACTAGTAAAGTAATTAGTACTTACTTTTAAAGTGGCTTGCCCAATAGTGATTATAATTTTGTCTATTTTGCAGTCTCCTTATGCTTTTCTGGATTGAGAACCAGCCCCCAGGAATTGGGAAATGTTAAGACGGGACCTGGGAAAAATTGGGGGGAAAAAAGGTGACGTGTGTCGGCATAGCGCGAGCGAGGGCACGCTTCGGCCTACAATCATGGACTTAGTTTTAGGATACACGCCTAATGTATTAAGAAATGATCGTGACATAGTTTATTTTAACATATTTCACTTTTAAATTGAAGTCGTGTAAAAATATTATTTAGGTTTTTAGTTTTTCAAAACATGATTTCCAAACAAACTGCTATATTAATGCAGCAGATGTGGCCCACAACAGTGGCTGAGCCTTTATAGGTGCTGTGGAGATGAAACCTGTTGTTTTGCATCACTTATTGTAGCCTAAAATAGCAATAATGTCATGTACAATGCAGGTTGGTACGAATATTTGAATGATATTTAAATAGGGCCTATACACAGGTATTTAACCCTAGTGGGGACAGAAGTCCCTACGACAATCACCCTTCATTTGTATGTACTGTTGTAGTTGTTTCAGTGTTGATGGTGTTGAGTGAACATGTCTCCGTCTTGTCTTGGTAATCTATACATTTAGACACTGACCACTTAAAACCCATGTGGGCGTGTACCAGCCCAGGAGGTGGACCCTAGAGTTCCACACAAATGACAGAGACTCTCGGCCAAAACTTCTCATAATTTTGTATGGTAAAAAAAATATATATGTTCTCACTCTAGCAATGTATCAATTTGTTGCACTATGTTTGTCATTGTTGACTGAACAAAACATGAAACGAAAGGTGTCAAATGTATCCCTTATCACATCTCAGAAAACCTCAGAATTTCACCACCAACCAAGTGCAAAAAACTGGAACACTCAATCCAAATTAGCTTTCGGTCACACTGTGTGATTTAACTCACAACAGGTTTCATCTCCAGAACCAAACAGATCTTTCACACCTGAGTTCATTTTCCCTGAGTGATTAAATTGTCACAGCCGAGCCAGTAATGTGTCTTGACTTTAAAGTTTCACTCGAATCAGCGAAGAAAACCACAAATTACGAGAGAATTCATTGTTTACTCGGTGTGAAAAGGCGGTAATCAATCAGAGCACTTCACTAAAATGTCAATTGTGTGTGCTTCACTCTGTGTGTGTGTGTCATTTCCACAAGAGTGACTTCTGTCTAGTGGATACATATGTGGAGATGCTTTAGTTCCAGAAATGTCAATGACTACCCAGGAGTTAAAATCATTCAAACAGTCATTACTGCACAAGAAAAGGAAACAAATAAAGAAAAATGACAAGAGAACAGACATCTCTGCCGACTGTCCGACTTGGGATATCTTTGTCGCAAAGAGATATCGTACATAAACTGGATTGTTCCTGCTGCAGCTGTTGAAGCAAGCAGAGTAAATGAGTGTTAAAATGAAAAACCTCTTCTCCTTTCTGGCATAATTTTCGTTATATATCTTAACCAGACACACATGGCTATTAAGAGCTAATGTGCGGCCATTAAAATCTGCTTTTCTTCTTGGCCATAATAAATGTTGCCATGACTATAAATACCAAAGAAAATATGTCGGAAGGTATTACAGGCAACCCACGATTGCTCTTCATTAACATCGCTGCGACACAAAAGACTTGGAAGTCATCCGTCCAGATCTTACCAGGGATCATTAAACCAGTGACATAAATAAAAGCCAGTGCGAGGAAGGTTGCAAGTTCAAATCCGCCCGTCACTCGGTGTCACTTAGGTTCACTGAACAAAGTACCTTTGTTGCATGATGGTCCCCAGTGATCACTCCAGGTGTCGCCTGCTCGCTTGGCTCAAAGCAGAGGATGCATTTCATACTGTGCAACAGTGGCAGTATTCCACTTTCTCTGTCATACACAGCCATATCTTCCCCAAATTATATTTACGTCACACGTTATTGATCAAAACCCAGTCATTGCCTCATCAA
Organism: Paraplagusia blochii; assembly: GCA_016785265.1. Taxonomy (NCBI): domain Eukaryota; kingdom Metazoa; phylum Chordata; class Actinopteri; order Pleuronectiformes; family Cynoglossidae; genus Paraplagusia; species Paraplagusia blochii. Next base: position 5,482 of record JAFBJS010005326.1, read on the forward strand.
ATATCCAATTAGATATTAGATATAGACATTTATCAACCAACTGATACAGATACATGGAGCCATTTACACCAACAAATGAGGTAATGTCCCAGTCCTTGACCAGGGATTCCAGCATATTTGGCAAAACAAAAAAATATATATATATATAACCAGCTGATAATTTTGGCAAAGAACTATTTAGCATAAATAACAATTGTATTCTCTCATACATTTTAGATTATATTTTGTTACATTTGTCTGTATTGCTGTTTTCCTTTTGCATCATAGTGTCCTGCATATATCCATTTCATATGGATGTACATATATCCCTACATACATTTGTACACACGTATACACATCAGAATCAGAATGACATAATTGTCATTGTACCAGCAGTACAACAAAATTGTAGCCGTTCCAAAGCAGCGCAATTGAGCAAAGAAATAGCGCGGCCACAATAAAAAAGGAAAAAACAGGAAAAGTAGCATAGAGCTAGGTCTAAAATATATAGATATATATGTACAAAATAGGTATGTACATGTGTATATAAAAAGGATATATAATAAACGGAAATATTTGCCTTCACTTTGGACCAAATTTCAGCTTGCGATCGTCCCGCATCAAGCCGAGAGAACATTTGGGCCGCGCTAGGCTGAGTCAAGGCAAACCGCGTGCGTTCCTTCTCGTTCAGAATACAAGACGAACAGACCTATGACCAGTGTTCTACTAAGTTTTTTATTACTTTGTGCTTTTTTTTTCAAACCCTTCATTATGTCTCCCAAGAAATCAGCTGAGAAAGTGAAGGTGAAAAGGAAGAAAACACTTACTACTGTTGAATTGAAAAAAAAAAAAAGTGATAATAAGTACACACGAAAGTGGTGCTCGTGTCTAGGATGTCATATTCAATGTGATATTTAGTTGTATGGAGCAGTGTGATCTGGGTGGCAGTCGTGGAAACTGCTGCCCCTAACTGATGAGGGGATGAAAATGAACGAATGAAGGAGACCGGCCATTAGGGACCACAAGGGCCAGTGTTTTTCTTTTTAAAAGAATGTTCATAGAGATGGACCTACCAGGTAGGAGACAAAGAGGACATCGGTGGATGCAGTGAGGGAGGACATGGAGGTAGTTGGAGTGGAAGATACAGAGGACAGGGGGAGATGGAAAATGTTGATTTGCTGTGGCAACACCTGAAAATATATATTATATTATTAGTCGAAGTCTAAGTCATGCAGGAAATGTTTACTGTCTAAAAATCTTGTCTTCCAAAGGAAGACAGGAGCACAGTCCATCTCACTGTATGTGTTAACCTTGTAGGACTAGTTTGCAGTTCTGAACCAGCACACGTGGTTGTTCTTCTCACTTATGTAATCATCTCTAAGGAAATACCATAAAAAAACAAATATGTGTTATTTCCACAACACATGACCCAAGATGTGTTCTGATTCTGCAACTCCCCAAACAACTTTTTTTTTTTTTTTTTTTTTTTTTTAACTTTTTTTTTTTTTTTTTTCGTATGTGTAGCAAAGCTGTTTGCTTGGGAAGGTGCTGTTCTCATAAAAGATTAATCGTTGCTTGGTGGCCCTGAGGCACCCAAGCCCACAATACAGGATTCATAAATAAAGCTAAATGGATCAATATTTTCAAGACTTTAAAGGTAACCTATGGCTATCCTTACCTTGAGAGGAAAAACTCAGAGAAAGGTTAGATTTTAATCGAAGCTTTCCCGGAGAAATAATAAAGAGGGAGCGCTGTTTAATCATCACAAGTGTGCTGTAACGTAGCTGTAACCAAGGAGAGGATCCACGTGCAATGAAAAAAAAAAAACACGGGTTGGTTTTTTTATTCTCTGCAATCATAAAAAAAACGAAACGGCCGCTTTAATGGCACCATTTTGGCGTGATACCGCAGAGTTATTGTGCTGACATTACGTGGCGGAGTGGCTTTTATATTTAAGAGGAAGCAGGAAACAAAAGTATGGACAAACTGAGAGTTGTGCTGCTGTATCAGCAGCCAGCAGCAGATGGTGATTAATCAACCCTCGCTGAAGTAATGTGCCAGAAGAGAATGACATATTACACTGGGAAGGAAAACACACATGACAGTGGTAAACACTGGCCAAGCATCCTCCTGACAGCGTATCGTCACGATTCCAACACTCGGTCGTTTCCTTTACGTCCTAATTAACCCAATGCTAAACCAGTCTGTTTGTGTTTATCAGCGCTTCTATTTGTGTCACCCCGAAGCTGTCAATAAATCCCAATTTAATTCATGTCGTATTTATTCTCTGATTCGCGAAGATACTGTAAAGGAATAAAAGTGACACGAATGGAACTGGGGCAGACATGCGGTAAATTGGAAATTCAAATGGGAAGAACTATTGCTCTCATCACGGCAAATGGGACTGTGTGGTTACAGCAGTCAACAAAAAGACAGCCAGCGCTGCATGTTAATATTTGTCCAAGCTGGGGAGTTTGTTTCATCCCAGTCTTTATTTATTAAAAGGATTTTCAAAACTAATAAATCCACTCCTACCAAACTTGCAGGAAAAATGCGAGGAAAAAAAAAACCCCAAAAGGGGGCACCACCCACAGGGAGGCTCATAGTATGGTGCGGTGTGATTTGGGTGACAGACGTGGAGATTGCTGCCCCTGAGACCTGGTAATAGTTGAGAGGATGTTGATAAATTAATAATTTTGTTAATTAATCTGGATTTAGAGTGGAGATTATTATATTTATCTTATCAGTGATAAGAGAAACAAATATTTGGTGTCAATATATCAATACCCATGAGCATCAGTTACTCTCCTATGTATTGATAATAATTCATAAATGAAAAAGACAAGTTACTTCACTGGATATTGAAGTATAGTGTCTAAAAGAGGTCAAAATAAACAGGATGTTAAAATAAAAATTATATTTGGTATGAATTCGTATGTGTGGTATATACAGTATATTTGAAGTGTGGTATATATTTTGTTGGCAGTATAATTTTAATAGGGTGAAAAAAGAATCATCCACAAAGTATTTATCAGCAGGTTGTATTGAAAAAAAATTCCAAAAAAATTAAGATTATTTGTTGATTAGATTAGATTGGGGGGGACAGTAGTGGCCTAGTGGTTAAGGAACCAGACTGTGGACCAGAGGGTTCCTGGTTCAAATCCAACAAATGTAATGTTACCACTGAGGTCCACTGAACATGGCGTCGTCCTCACAGCTTACTGGGTGCTCAAAGCTGCCCACTGTCCACTTTGGTGATGGGTTTAAATGTAGATGTCACATTTTGTTGTATGCAGTGGTGTTGATCTCAATGTCACAATGACAAGGAGTTTACTACATACTAATACTACATACTACATAATACCACTAATGTCATAGAAGCAACACAGTCCACATTTGACTGAAGAACATGCCGAAGGAGTTTGGTTGTCAGCAACTGGACTTTCTCTTGAAGTTGGAAGACATTTCATTCCTCAGCTGAGGAATTTCATCAGTTTCTGGTTGATTTCAGTGGGAACAGTAGTCATTCCTTCTAACATTAACCAGAAACTAATGAAGGATTTTATTCACTTGACTTATAACAACTAATCAGTGAATGAGTATAAAAATACAAAAATACACTTAATTGCCTTAACTTAAGGCTTATGTAACTTATGTAATTAATCATGCATGTTATCATTTGTAATCTATTACATATTCTTATTATAGCCATATTAGACACAACAGACACATTTATGTTAACTACTAAATTATTGTCTAGGGACAATCTACAACACTGTTGCAGTACACTTAAAATTTTCAGTTCTAGCCCTTGTAGGTCTGGACAGGTCAATTCATACCAATCAGCATCAGGTACGTGATGCACAATCAGGTTTTTCTGTTTTCACAGACCTGTCGATGGCTTTAAATGTGTTTTGAATTCACTCTAGAACAGTGGTTCTAAAGTGCGGTGAGTCGGTCTCAGGGGTTCGGTGGAGTCTCTGTCATGGAAGTCAAGAAACCGTGGAGGTGAAGACACTACTAAAGTAGGGTTTGGTGAATGCGCATATGAAACTGATGGGGTTTGGTAGCTCCAACAAGGTTAAGAACTACTGCTCTATAATATTTTAGTCAAGTATCAAGTGGTATTATATTATTAAACTAAATGTCCATTCATTCATCTGCATCTTCTTATTCTTTGCCTGGTCTCAAGGGCAGCAGTCTCCACAGCTGACAACCAAATCACACTGCACCATAATGTTAGCCTCCCTGTGGGTGGTGAGCTCACTGCAAGTTATGTGGGTCGGGATGGTGCTATGATCAGAGCAACTCAGTGGCAACCTGGCAGCTGGTGGATTAGAACAAAACAAAACAAAAAAAAAACAAAACTAAAATTTCTTCAAAAACTTCCTACGAACTGTGTCCAATTAGCATCTAAATGCTCAATGCTAATGTATCCATCTGTTTTATGTTTTGGTTTCTCCCCATAGGGCACTGATGCCACGGACGCTCGACAGCCAAATCACACTGGAGAAGACTCCCAGCTACTTTGTGACTAGAGAGGCACCCAGACGCATCGCCAGCATGTCTCACGAGACCAAGCTGATCGTTGTGGTGCGCAATCCAGTCACGAGAGCCATCTCTGACTACACGCAGACTCTTTCCAAGAAGCCCGACATCCCAACTTTTGAAGATTTTGTCTTCAAAAACAGAAGCTTAGGGATTGTTGACACTTCCTGGAATGCCATTCGCATCGGAATGTACATCCTGCACCTGGAGAACTGGTTACAGTACTTCCGCTTATCACAGATGCACTTTGTGAGCGGCGAGCGTCTGATCACGGACCCAGCAGGGGAAATGGGTCGCGTTCAGGACTTTTTGGGACTGAAGAGAATAATAACAGACAAGCACTTCTATTTCAATCGCACAAAAGGCTTTCCTTGTCTGAAGAAGCCAGAGAGTAGCAGCCAGCCACGCTGCCTCGGAAAATCCAAGGGTAGGACTCATGTACAGATTGACCGCGAGGTCATAGAGCAGCTGCGGGAGTTTTACAGGCCATTTAATATCAAATTCTATGAAACTGTTGGACAGGACTTTAAATGGGACTGACTTAATCTGCTGCTTTCGAAAACGGCTACCTCTAGAGATGTATCTAATAAAATGGTCTAGGGTATCTTCAGCTAGAGTCATCTATTCCTCTTGAACTCTTTATCTGATTCACTGAATTTAAAAAATAAAAAAACATGAAATATTTATTTTGTACTTCTGTTGTTTACATATTTTTTGTGAAATATTTAAGGATGAGAAAATTGGCGGGAAATACCAATCGGAGATTGCCGATTAGCATGTTTGGTGGCAGTTGATTGTATAAATGTTGAAAATATATCTTTTTCTCCTTCAGATGTTTCATGGGGACAATCTGAAACTCAAAAATCCCAAAGATGTGGCTTTGTAACAACACTTCTGTCTTGAGGTCAGACTTGACAAACCAAACAAACTTAGACAACTGAAGTTCTGTTTGCAGTTGAGCACTTAACTTGTCTTTAAATTTTATGTTTTTTTTTTATACATGTCCAAAGCATCAACACAGATGTGTCAAATCAATCAAATAGAAATGTTCTACACACAAGTATCAACAATAACATTAATGATCGTCTAAGTGTGCTATAAAATCCCATTCAGAAGGGTTAGGGTTGATGTGTATAAAACAAACAACGAGTGTAACTCACTTCTTCTGTTAGCACTTTCATTGTGTTCATCAATAAAACCAGAAAGTATGGAAATGATTACTGAAGACTTTGGATGATTTATTTTTCTCTAACCTCTGAATGTGTTGGCAATGAATTACAAACACATCAAAACTACTGTGTAGTGCAGCAGTCTTCACAATGTTTTGTATCGAGGGCCATTCGTCTGGTACTACTGCTGTGTGACTGTCGAACCAGCACTTTTAGATTTTAAAATACTGCCAGAATATCATTAAATGTCAATTTAATTTTTGTCAATTTTTGAGACAACATATAGGTGGATTGTTTGAATGATTATTAAAAAAGTAATTTTTCACTGTGTCCCACTAAAGATACGAAAAATTTTCCACGAACCACTATTGGTCCTTATACCTGATATTGGGAATCCGTTAATTGAGAACAACATACTTATAAAGAAAATACCAGAGGACTGGATAGGTACATGGTTATGTTATCTACAAAACATGAGATGTTGTAATCTCTTCCATAGTTTCAAATAAAGTGCAAGAATACGTTCATTCTTGCACAAATTATATACAGTAGGTGTAGCCATAATCACTACAATCTTACCTGTTGTTAACAATGTAGAATTAGGGGTGGCTATCTTCATTCATTTATTCATCTTCATCCACCTATCCATTACCAGGGTGCATGGGCAGCAGTCCCCACACCCCAGGTACACTTCCACAACTACTATTCCACCACTGCTGTCCATCTCAACTCATTTTCTGATTTAGAAGGGTGTTTAGACCTCGGTCCCTCACCCCTTATACCACTTCTGGTTCAAAGTCTTGTCACCTCTCGCCTAGCTTTCTGCAACTCCCTTCTTTTTGGCATCACCCACAAATCTTCCATAAACTCCAATTGTTCCAGAACAGCGCCGCCTGCGTCATCACTAGAACTCCTTTCATTCACTACATCATTACTGTCCTGCAACAGTTTCTAGGCGGAGAGACCATTTCTCCCCAATTGTCCCTTCTCTTCATTGGCTCCCGGGTTATTTTCCAAAATCAGTTTGAAGTCCTTGTATATGAGGCTCTTCGTGGGATGGCATCCTCCTACATAGTGGAATTGATACGATTCTATAAATCTCTTTGTTCTCTTGGAGCAGGTCTTCTTGTGGTTCCACAATTCTCTAAATCTAGATTTGGAGCCAAAGCCTTCTGTTACCAAGTTACCATAGACCCCACGTGAGGCCTAGGGCTGGACCTTGGATCCTAGATATGTTGCTGCCGGGGTCCCATGGTACATTGAGTCCTCCTTGCTGCCCTCTGTCTCTTTCTCTTTCTCCCTTCTATTCTTTATTCCCGTAGACTACTCCTTATTTCTTATTCAACTACTCTATTTCAGTAGACTAACACCTCTGGCCGGGGACCTCACGTCCCCTGAATCTTTCCAATCAGGACTTTGCCGTCAAATCTCGGCCCAACTCCCCTAGGACCCTTTTGTCAGTGAGCTGGACCTAGGACATCGCCTTTTGGAGCAGATATTAACTTGGATAGACACTGAATGGACTTGATAGTCCCTTTTGTTAACTTGTAGACATAATATGGACATAAATAATTTTTTTTTTTTTTTCTATTTTCTGTTTTGTATGCCTGCCTGTCCAGCCTGGGAGAGGATCCCCTCCATTGTTGATCACCCTGAGGTTTCTTCCTTTTTTCCCTTTCGGGATTTTTTGGGGAGTCGTTCCTCAGCCGGTGTGAGGGTCTATAACGGCAGGGTTTTTTTTTTCCTGTTACTGCGTATTGTTTCTCGTTCTTGTTTTCATGTATGACTGTTTGTAGAGTGCCTTGAGATAGCAGTTGTAACGATTTGGCACTATAAACAAATAGAAGTTGAAGTTAAAATTCCATATCACCTACAAAATATTTCTGCTGACACTCTAAGCTACCCCACCAGCTTATCACTTAGATGTTCTCCATGTTGCTGTTCCTTCTCTTTCCCTCAGATCATCATGTTCCATTTACCTAACTCTCCCCTCTGCCCGTGCAACTACCATGGTGAGTACAGCTTTCAATTGCTCTGCTCTTCCTCTCTGGAACTCCTTATCCCCAGTCATAATAAACATAAACTCGCTTTCCCAACTGAAGTGTGCACTAAAGTGCCATCTGTTTATAACTGCATTTTATTTGTGACATATCCATGTATCTTTATATTGTACAGTGTCCAGGTATGACAGCTATGAGATATATGTTCATTATAAGTCTTAATCTATTTTAAGGAAATAATGTGAGCTTCAAATTAATATTTAAAAGCTATTTTACAACATACACAACATTCTTTTGTTATTATTATTATCATTTTAGCTTGATGGTAATCTAGTGTAAAACCCTATTAAGTACACGTATCCATTACTACATATATGCAGTGTTCTGTCCATATATGAACCCCTCCCTGAATATTCTTTAGAAACAGAGTATTAACAGCCCCGAATAGCTTACTGCTCCAAATTCTAAAAGGTTAATCTCCCTGCATTGCGCTGAGACCTATTTAGTGGGAGAGCCTTATTGAGTCCATCAATAGAGGAATCTTGCAAGTTAATGAATTTAATGACATGCATGGCAGCATTTGATAAGGAAAGTTTTATCACCCCAGCAGCTTCGATACAAACCTCCGCCAAATGCTGCTAAATTTATGGTAAATGTGCTTCACTTATGTCTACCAATGGAATTGTCTGTCAAGGCTTAAATGGTCAATGGCTTCAAGTTAATTTATGAATTTAAAAGCCTACTATGGGATAAAAGAATGGGAATATTTAATTTAAGTGTTGAATGTAAGGATATTATGAGGCAGGTTGGATAAAAATCAGATTAAATGTTTAGATATTATTTATTAATTAATGTATCTTTATCTGCTTGTCCGATGCCGGATCGCAAAGGCAGGTGGCACCAACCAAATCACATTGCACCATATTGTGAGCCTTTAGTTATGTAGGTCTGGATGCTTAAAAGCACCTCAGTGGCAACCTGGCAGCTGGTGGATTCAAACCTGAAGCCTTGCGGACCAGAGTCGGTTTAGATCAGGGATCGCCAACCTTTTTGAAACTGAGAGCTACTTTAAGGGCACTGAGTAATGAAAGGGCTACCACTTTGATCACACAATTCTGAAAGAAGAAAGTTGCACAGTTCATCTTTAATTAAAATTAAGGGTTGCGTCAGCAAGGGCATCCGGCGTAAAAACATTTTGCCAAATCTATGATGCGAGTCAATAAAATGATTTCCATACCAGATTGGTCGGTGAGATGGAAATTGTTGACTCGCTGTGGCAACCCCTGAAAAATGGGATAAGTCGAAAGGAAAAGAAGAAGAAATTATATTAATGACATTCCACGTGAAGACACTGATTGTTAATGATCAATAATTTAGCAATAAGGATTCAGAATGATTCAACAAGGTAGGAAACAGATAAACTTCAACATGCAATATTTTATTTCTTATTTACCTTTTCATTTCATTTTCAAATGATTACTTCCACAACATTTTGCAGGAAACCACGTCCAATTTTTCAAGACGCTATTAATTTTCATCAAATCATGAACGCTGCACCATGTTTGTACGAATGATCAATTCTGTAAGATTTGACAAAAATCAAGCTGCCTTTAACTCGCGGATCTTTTCTGTCCGTAGTGCACTGCCGGGTGGGTAGTTAGCATGGTAACTTCTGTAACAAGTGCTGAAGTGTCTCTCCACGTTGTGCCGCTTTGCCGTCGCCTCAGTCGCACCGCAAATGCGCAAATTAGTAAAAAATAATTCTTCCTCCCATTCACTGTAAAAATGTTTTTTTTTTCCACCATGTTTATATGGGTAGAAATCGCTTTCGAATTTTTTCAAGGTTTTTATATATTTTTTTATACTTTTTGTTTTTAATTTATGTGACTGTAAATGCAATTCAAAAAGAATGGCAACAAAATTTAATAAAATTTTAGACAGTGATAGTTTGTGATTAGGTATTTTTTTAGAATTGGCTTGCAAGCGACTGACATGGTCACTGCGGGCACCATGCAGGCACCAGGTTGGCGACCCCTGATTTAGATGTTAATGGACTTGGATTTTTCTCTTTAATTTTTTGATGAATTAATTTAACCCACCACTAGTTGACACCTTGCATATGATGCTTACCTTGGAAGCAGCATTTCAACAATACACAGTGGGAGCACCACTGGAAGTGGGTCAGAACAGTGCTATGGACCATGATCAGAGCAACTCAGTGGCAACCTGGCAGCTAGTGGATTCAAACCAGAAGCTTTGCGGACCCAAGTCTCTAACCACTAGGCCACCACTGACGGAAACAAATATAATAACTATAATAAAATGTAAAGACTCCATTCCCCATATGCCTTCGTAACCACTCTAGCTGGGATTTGATCAAGCTGAGGAGAAGAACACTCAAAAGCCACGACAGAAATTCTGAGCCAAACCAATGGCATTTGTATAACCTTGTATCTAGTATTGCTCAAAAACCCTAGGCAACATTAAGCAACACATTTCTCCAGGAGGGGTTGAAGATCAGTTGTTGGGCCAATAGAACCACATCAGTCAAAAGCAGGATCCTTTATTTCACTCAAATTTCCTACACCCAGTGAAGGGATAATAAAGTTCCTTTTGTCTATTTTCTAGTCCAAAAATAGTTACTTTACTATTTACTACTAACTGGACCTAGGTTTGTTGAAGATGTATCACCTCTCCGTCATTGAAAAAGAAACCAGAAACCTTCTATGTCCATTTGCCCTTAAAGTAACTATTATTGGATTAACTGACCTAGATGATTGAGAATTTACACAGATTATATTCTAATCCCAGTCCTAAGGCTTTCAGGGTCATGTCCTCAGGAATTGGCTCCCCTGAAGTGGGCAATGCTCCTATGTAGTGGTCATTTGGTCTCCCCATTGTGAAGGTCCTATAAACCAGGGGTCACTAACTGGCGGACCGCGGTCCGTGTCCAGACCCAGGGGTAAACCTGTACGGACCCGGATCTATAATCTATTTATACGGCAGATGATTTTAACAGGATAGTTTTAAGGTGCGCAGCTTTTTCCGTGTTTACGACCAACGCCATTGTAAACACAGGAAAAGCTGCGCCAGTATCAAATAAACTGACCAATCCTGTACAGGTTAAATTATCCCACGTGGTGCTTTTCAGCCAATCAACTCTCGGCATTCTCGGCAGTTAACAGTGTCAGGCAGAGTGAGAGGGAGAGAAACAGCCGCCACAGACGGAGACGTGGAGAGAGAGTCAAGGGAGGCAAGGGAAGTGGGTTCAGAGAAACTGAAAGTGTTAAATTGTTAATTGTTGATTTATTATGATTTGTATTGTTGAGGTTGTTGAGATTGTTCTGACAAGGTGTTAAAGAAAATTGATATAAGCTGTTGCTACACCTTATTTCTCTTAAGTTAAGAGCTTTATTTGAAGATTTTAATACCACTACACTATAACACTCTGGCAAGTTGGACATGATGTTCCGGACCTTTATTTGAATAATTTTTTTCTGAGTGGACCTCTTGGTGTTTTAGTTGAATACCCCTGCCATAAACCATGTTGTCCCTATTTTTTTTTTTTTTTCCTGTGTGACAGTCTGAAGACTTTTGTTCAGAAAGTACAGAAAGATTTGTTTTGGCATTGAAGCAAAAGCTAGTTCAAGATTCCAAGAGTAAAAAAAAAAAAACTAAAAGTGTTATATAAGAAATGCTTGTTGTCTCAACTATTGTTAAGTACCCCGCAGCAGGACTGTGGGTTTAGCAGTGCTATCGTGTCACACTTTCCCTAATGTGCAAATGTGACAATGTGACCTTCCATATGAAGGAAATTACACATTCTCTGGCTTTCTGAACTCACTCCTCCAGCACAAGTGTGTTGGCCAGCAGCACTGTTTAAAGTGCAATTTGTGGTATTCCCTATTCATTTTTCATTAACCTGCCAATGCTGCCTGCGTTCCTCTGCTACTTAGCGAGGCATCAGCATATACACAAAAACAAAGTTTAACTTTAGCTCAGTTAATTATAACTTTTCTCACAGATTTTGTAGTGCTTCACAAAGTGTGATTGGAGGGATGAACATTTTCATGCCTCTGCCGACAGATGAAAACAGATGAATATTTGGATGTGTTATCTGTACTGTTATCTATGTACTGTGTAAAAAGGCAGTTCCCCTAAAACCAGCAGAACACAGAAAAGAGGAAAACAGAGTTTTAATTGGAAGGACTTAAAGCCTTCTCTTTTTGACCAGTACTGCCACTACTGGATGGATGGATGGATGGATGGATGGATGGGTGGATGAATAAATAGATAGATAGATGATGCCTCTAATTAGCTTTTCTTGACAAAAAAAAAACAAATAAACACACTAAACACTGAATAAATTATACTTATTTACATTTCAAAAAAATCTATGAGACAAAAATCAACACCAACACCATTCTACTCTTACCCTGGATCAGTCCTACCCTGTTTGTTGTATTTCCACTGTATCTTATGGTCACTCTACAAATTTTTCAAATTGTGTGGCTTTTGTCCCGAAATTTTTAATTTTACCCGTGTTGTCGGAGAAGTTGCTGACAACAGTATAGGAGTATAGGTAATCACTCACTACCTGCTCTCCAATCAAATCAGCCAACATCACAGTTCAACACTGTAGTCGAGTTCACACACCCCATATATAAATATATATGTATGTATATATGTGTATGTGTATGGTATATGTGTATATATAGAACCTAGATATATAGACTATACATATATACTGTATATAAATATATAAATAATATATATTTTATATATTATATATATATAAAATATATATATATATATATATACACACACACACTGTACATATATATGGTAAACATTAGAAAGCAAAAGACGCAAAAGCGAAAGACAAAACTTTTTTGATGAATCGGCTCTTGGGCCAAACTGTGGACAAGCTTGCCACAGTGTTTGTACTTATTAGGAGGTAGTATAGCATTTGCAGAGTGACTAAAAAGCTGTCAGACTGACCATTCTGTAACCTTCAAAGTAAATACCAAAGACGTTGTTGTAAATGTCATGAACTTTCAAACCAACTCTGAAGTAAATCTGCCACTCTTTAGTATCGTCCAACAATAAAATCCCTCGCTGCTGTGCCCCATTTGTTCAAACTAAAATAAACTCAAAAAATTGCAGAAAAGCGAAACCCAGTGTGTGCCTTGCGATTGCCTCTTATAGAAGCCGCAGACGGCTTTCATCAAGTCTGCCTTGAAAACACATTGATATTCTGCTGAGGCTCCAACCCTGGTACTCCACACACTTTACAAGCTCATGTCTGTAATCTCTGCATTGTGGAGACAACATCTGAAGGAAAAACAACCTTGGGTGTGTTGTGTCCCAGAATGGAAGGCAATGCCATGGATTCTTCTTCTACATAAAAACATTAAAAACAAACAAAAAAAAGGAAATATATGTGTTGTATGTATGTATGTATATATATATATATATTTCTTACTTGCTTGTGCAAATATATATGATATACATATGAATAAATATATGTATTTATTAGGGGTGTGAAGATTCGTCGTTGGATCGGTTATTGATCTGTGACTTACACGGTTTGTCCAAAAAGCCCCGATCGATGAAAATGCAGTTAAACAGTCCGATGGTTTGGATTTTTGTCTGTGGATCAGTTTCCTGTTCCAGGGCCCCGCCCACAAATTGACGTTTAGACATAGACACATAAATACAGCTATTCACACAAGCCATTGCAGGTTCTGGAGTGTGTAAACAGCGACGTGGGCTGATTTGACTAGAGTTCAGGTAGTGGGTATTAGAGCAACAATCGAATACACTGAAGGTCCAACAAACCTTAGCAGTCACCCGGAGAGACGAAAGAGTTGGACGGATGACTGGGTGACGATGACGGTGACGCTGGAACGGCAGGAACAACCAGTAGTCAGAGAAATGGACAGAATAAAATACAAATTACCAACCGAAGTTCGGCAATAACTCGGCAAAGTCCAAGGCAATAATGGAATCTATTGCTGTACAGCAGGGGTCTCCAAACTGTTCCACAAAGGGCCGGTGTGGCTGCAGGTTTTTGTTCCAACCAAGCAGCAGCACACCTGAGTTGACAGGTTTAATCAACTGATCACAGTCATCAGACAACTGATTGGTCAAGCTGTGTGCTCTTGGTTGGTTGGAACAAAAACCAGTAGCCACACCGACCCTTTGTGGAACAGTTTGGACACCCCTGTGGTAGAAGGATCCTAGAGATGGAGCTACCAGGTAGAAGATGAAGAGGAGATTGATGAATGCAGTGGGGGAGGACATGGAGGTAGTTGGAGTTAGAGTAGAGGACAGGGTGAGATGGAAATTATGGACTCACTGTGGCAACCCCTGAGAAAGGAGAAAAAGCCTGCGTTCTGTCTCTTATACAC
>JAFBJS010005326.1:21187-39710 GCA_016785265.1 Paraplagusia blochii
TTTATTTATTTTTTATTTCTATGAATTAAGAATAGCATAGCCCACTACTGTTCAGACCACTAAAACAAACCAGTGGGGGAACCTTTCATTTCACCTCATTCCTTTCGGTCTATTGAACACATGCTGCATTCCTGTCTCACTTTCAGAAAGGTCAAGAGCGAAACAGGTCTCCTTGCACAAGTTCACCTAATTAAGCAGCTGTGGAGGAGAAACATCGGGGCTTCAGACAAACTGTTGTCATTTGCAGCTTTAGTTCCATGTGCAGGTAAGGGACATTATTTTGTTCATTCTTGATATATTTGGACACGAACGTTTCTGCAAAAAGGCATCAACACCAACTATAATTTGAAAAAACTTTATCAGGTCATATATTAGAAAAATTAGAAAATATAGAAAATATTATATATTGTAAAGTTATGGAGGATCCAAAAGCAGAGGTTGCAAACATTTTTTAGACTTTTTGCTGCAGCAAATACAAAAATTATAGATTATAGATACTCTGATACTAACATGTTAGTATCAGAGTATCTATAAATACATCCGTCTTCTTCCAATTATACCCTCCATTTGGAGGGAGGAAAGGAAACCAAACTTCTTCACATTATTAAAATTGTGATCCACACTACTGCACACAACGAAATATGACTTGTGTACTTAACCAATCACCAAAGTGAACAGTGGGCAGCTTTGAGCAGAGCAGTGAGTGGGAACATGCCATGCTCAATGCACCCCAGCAGTAATTTGGCAGCAATTGGATTTGAACCTTGATCTATCTGAAGTCTGGTTCCTCACCCGCTTGGCCACCACTGCCTCATTAGTCAATCGTTTCCCAAAGACTGGGTCGCAATCGTCAAGTGGGTCAGAAAAACTTTTTGGGCGGTCATCTTGAATCATGTTTCCTATAATGTCATGGTCACTTTTGCTGTGTACTCTTCAAGTCCCACTTTGGCAATTGCCTTCTTGTCAATAAACCTCCAATAGCATGTGGGACAGAAAGAATTGTTTTCAGGAACACTTTCAAACATCCAATCCAGATGGTGTTTGTAGTTTTCAGCTTCATCTCAACACTCATCTCTCAAAGCAAGCCATTGTTGTTTACTCTTCCGGTGCGTATTTCACCCTGCAAGTGTAAAATCCTACATTTCATACTTCACAGAATGCACATAGCCCTTTTTTGCCCCGAGGATTTGGGTTTTTTACTGATTTTTTCTGTGTTTCTGTACGGCAAGACAAACCTCTGCAGGCAGCCATGTTAATTTCCTGTTTACCAAACACTGCTACGCTACAAGCCGCAGAATCTAATTCTGCTAAAGGCACTCGCGCCCAAAAAAAATGGCAGCTATTGTTGCAACAAACTTTTTTTGCTAAAAGATCACTGTAACAAATAATTTTGTGTGGTAACCAGAGATGAAAGCAACATTGGACTCCTGATTTTTTTCTTTTTTCTCCCGATGGTTCAATTATTGATTTTTGTTGTGTACCAACTTTATTAATAACAATAGTGTGCAACCCAAGTCCCATTTTCACCTGGTGTCAAATGACCTGAGGATCAGCACCGGGCCCTAGACCAGGAGTTAAGGACCCTTGTTCTAACACGTTCTTGCCAATGGTCAATTACAGTACCCTACTGACATAATAAACACTGAAAGAAAGGGAAGCAGTAGTACCAAAACACTGCACCTCTTCAAACTGCATTTCTACTTCAACAGTAGATTATATGACAAAAAAAAAAGTCAAAACTTCACATGATGACAAAACTGATCACTTTAACCTCTCTTTCTCGATCTGTCCCGATATGTTTTATTTATTGATTTTCTGTCGTTTGTTTTTAAATGTACTATGTAAAGTGTCCTTAAGTGTCTTGAATTATTACTGTTATGGCAGATTTGCGAGTCAAACCAGGACTCAGGCCCCAGGGTCTGCAGTCGGTCCACTGCTTACCATTTAAACCTGCGTTCACAGAGGAAGTGGTGTCAGTGTACAGGACTGGGCCCAAGGGGAACCCAGTGATAACGGACACCCTCTCCAGAACACCTGATAACTGCAGTCTGTCTGAGGCTGTAACTTAGATAATTAAGTCATCCTTCAACTAAGGGGATTCGCCCATCAGCAGGTTCAGGAGAGCAGAACACAATGAGTGGCTTCACCAAATGACTTCCACTTTTACACACTTGTCTAACTTCTACCAAACCCCACAGGTCCACTGGCCTCAGCTATAGGTCACCAAGGACTGCAGATATGGAAGCTTTAAAAATCCCAGCAGATAACGAAGCCTAAAGTACTTCAATCTAAATAATACTAAGCATTCACTTAACTAGTATGAGGTGTAGACTAAAGTACTGCAGCCATTAGTTTCAGTCAGTTTTACTTAAAGGTCAGAAACAACTTATGGACCTTTTAAAAACATTGTTTCAGACTAGAGTTGAATTTCACTTCAACAGTACCAAGAGCCAGTCAGAACTAATAATGCAGTGTTATTGTGGAAAGATCAATACGTTTTCAAATTAAAACATCTTTTTGTCTTTGTTCCGTTAGTATCTGAAAGATCCATTGGCTACCGTTGATTGTGTCCTACTGTGGGGCTGAATGAGCCCGGTTTATAATGTTAATTAATGTTTTCGGAAAGTTCTTCTGTCCAACACTAGACATTTCTTGTTTACATCAAATGCTGCACAAAGAATCATAGGACTGTTTCAGACAAAAAAAGTAAAAAAAAAAATGTGTAATTTTTCTATAACTTATATTGAAGTAGTGTGTTTATGTTGTACACAGTTATTTATAGAATGCCTTTAGTCTTGTATGACACTAATTCAGGGGAAATTAGCTGACTATATAGGTTCATATCGGTATCGGGAATAAAGCGTTTGGGCAACATCGGTATCGGTAAATGTTATATCGAACATCCCTACCAAAAACCATTTCTTCTTCCGGTTTGTCCCTTTTTCAGGGGTTGCCACAGCGAGTCAACGATTTCCATTTCACCCTGTCCCGTTTCCTCAACCCTAACTCCAACTGCCCTCTGTCCTCCCTCACTGCATCTAGTAATCTCCTCCTTGTCTCAAACTTGGTAGCTCCATCTCTAGGATCATTCTTCTACCAATATAACCATTGTCACTCCTGTTGTAAACATGTCAACGGGGCCTATCCCTGTCTCTTATACACATCTTTTTCTCCATTGGGCAATATAACTCTATTTGGTATGTTATTCGTAAGCACTATTGAAGAGCCACAACATTTTAAAAACAAGTTTGAAATGTGTCCAAGTCCATCCCCCAATGAGTGAAGACTTCTTTGAGCCCTGACAATAAACAGACAACAATAATTCATTTTTGGGGGACATTTAGCTCTGAATCTGTCAAGTTGACAGTTGTTCCCATGTAGCTAACTGCTAGCTAGACTGCCATTTACTTTCTCTAAATAAAGCGAAAATAGACCCAGCGGTTACTTACAGTAATGACCGGCTCGACATCTACCTCCTCCATTAAAGAAGACCGTTGCCTGCACTGCAGTAAATATAATAATATTAGATTTTACAACTATATTTGGAAATAAATGATCACAGATTGCAGCGAATCTCATTACGGCCACAACAGCCCTGCCGTTATGTGACTTCTACTGTAGGTCTCTTTTGTCCTGTGTTACCTCTGAATAGAACTTTCAGTGCTTAACCTGATTTTGTGTCTTCTAGTCAGTTTCGATCAACTGTCAAAGAAGACGGGGAAAATATTAGTTTTGACATGTGGGAAAGAAACACATAGTTCTTTGATGAGTGAAGGTCAACTGCTAACTTTGCTTTTTGTCTATCTTGCATGTTACTACTCCAATTTTTGCAAACCCCATTCCCTGGCTTAAAATGTTTTTCCATCATCTCAGTATCTGAGGTGTCCACCTCCACGTTGAACTGACAAGCAATGTCGGGTTGAGCCAACACTGGTGCCGACGTAAAGGATCTGAAAAAAAGCACACTCTACCTCAGGGGTGCCCACACTAGTGTCTTTTGATGTCACAAATCTCTAGGAAAGGCATGACGTGATGTGGAAGGAGTTAAAGACTCAGATGCAGGACTGACAGGATTAAAAAAAATCACTGGCAATGGCCAGGCATGAACAAAGCATGGCTTGATCATAAAACAAAAGCATGGACATGAACTATGATCATCAAAATACTTACAACCAGAAACATCTACGATCTAACCAGAGACAGGCAAGACACATGGGATGACGAGAGACAATGAACCGTCAAGAACGTCCAACCAGAAACAATGAACCAACAAGACTAAGTGAGGGAGAGGAGTATATATACTGAGGGCACCAGGTGACACTAATGACAGAGACACAGGTGAACATGATGACAATGAAGACTAGACATTGCAGGAACAGAAGACAGACAGACCTGACATTTGAGCTACTTACCAGCTGCTTGGAGTGATCTACCTAGATTGAAAACTCAAAATATGTGTACATATATGAACTAAATTTGTTATTCTCTACATTGGAATATATATATATATATATATATATATATATACATATATACATACTGTGTAATACTGTCTGACCCAATACCTATATTCTCACTTAAGCCCAGTGATTAGCATCTTGAAATACATTTATCTTTCTTGTTTTAATTACTATTTAATTTTATTTTTTTGCTCAGGATCTACCAGTAGATCTCCAAAGGAGTTTCGGTAGATCCTGAGCAAAAACATACAATCAAATAGTATCTATCTATTGGGCACCCCTGATCGAGTCCTGGTGGTTGTTGCGGTAACAATTTGGCTGTAGTTCCTGTCAAAAATCTCATAACAGTTTTAGCTTTTTGCCATTTTTAGAAAACAACCACCCAACAAGAGCTTGTACGTCGGCAGCGTCCGGCTTCATTTGCCCTTCTACGAAACAAATCCTAAGAATTACTGAGCCATGTAAAATTCATATTTTTCCGCCATCTGACAAATAATCTATTTTCCAGTAGACGAAGCAGCACCATTCTGACGTGCTGCACGTGATTTTTAGGTCACGTGGAAAAAATAAAATCTTGCCTTAGTACAAGACAGAAAAAAAAGTGTATCATGTCTCTTAGAAGGTCATTGACCAAAGTTTGTTAAGTTGTATTGTCACTTTGAACGACATCTCAAGGCGCTCAAAACGCCCTAATGGAGTCTTGCAGAATGTCTTTCATTTGTGCCTTATCCTTATCAAATGAAACATGTTCCATTGGAGATCTTACTTTCCAAAAAATACATGCCTGGTGAAGTGTCTGGAAAGTTTAATCAATTAGCTCTAACAGATACTTATTCTCGACCGTGATCTTATTTAGCCCTAGGTAATCGATGCATGGCCCCAGCATCTTGTCCTTTTTGGCTACAAAGAAGAATACTGCACCCAGCGGTGAAGATGATGGACAAATGAGTCCAGCAGACTCCCAACAATACTGCTTTATTGCCTCTCTAGGTTTTACAATCGGCTAGCCAGTAATTGTGCACCATGAAGGATTTCAATAGCACAATCATAAGGCCTGTGCGGAGGAAGGTAGGGAGAGCTCTCCTTAGAAAAAAACTGGACACAAGTTTTTGAAATTTTGGAGGACTACAGTGATAAATCAAGAGCAGGCGATAAAACACATTCCGGAACTCTGAAGGGATAGTGCACTGCAGATTGTCCGTCATGCACCCATCCACACAACCGACAAGGAAGGAAGGATGGCAAACTCTTCTTCTGCATTTAACCCTTCACCAAATTGAGCATTGGACAGCTTCAAGTACCCAGGAATCTTCCAACCCAAGTCCAGTTCCTTAAACACTATCCTTGACACCTCTGCTGTCAAGATAAATGACAGACCATAAAGGTTTAATGCTAAAATTCCTATGCATGTCAAAATATAATCGCAAAACAAATCTCTTACATGAATTAGATTGGAAGTTTGGCAAAACCGGATTACAAACCTGAATGCACTGCCTCCGAACCTTCCAACCTTCCAAACCATGAAAGGTTGCTCATTCATTGTTTAAATGGTTTGGTGACGGGCAACGTACAATACTGTGAGCAACAGCTTGAAAATGACATACTTTTTGAATGAAGTATATTATAATATAATGTTTGTTTTTTTTCATTGCGTCCCACTGTGGGAGATTTGTGGTTAAGGAACTGAAATTGGGTCTGGAGGGTTCCATGTTCAGATCCACCAGCTGCCAGGTTGCCACTAAGGTCCACTGAGCATGGCACTGTCCCCACATACTGCTCCCTAGGTGCTCAAAGCTGCCCACTGTTCACTTTGGTGATGGTAAACGCAGAGATCACATTATATTGTGTGCAGTGGTGTGAATCACAATGACAAGGTGTTTACTTTCCTTACTTTGCCTGCCTTCCTGAGGCCCAGTAAAAATAATGCCTGATTTGCACCAGACCAAGCACCAGGGGTTGCGGGCTGCAGACACTTGAACACAACAGTATCTGTTTTGTCATCAGAATCATTATTAACAAGAGGTAGAGGAATGTTATTGTGTGATCTGTCATGATCTGCCAGCACGGACATAGAAAATAATGTGTCTGTGCAGACACTAACTGAGAAGCTGTTGCGTTAATGCATCTTTTACAACATCTCTTTGGCTGCCTTCGCCGTCTCCATAAATTAGTGCAAAATCCCCCACTCGACATTCATCTCTTTTTTTTTTTTTAACACCACCCGTGGTATGGATGCATCCCTCATTTACATCCGCCGACTTCACACTCATCCTAAAAATGTGAGAGAAGAGAGAGGGAGAGGAAACTTGTTTTTTCTCTGCTCTTCTGACAGCCTGCGAAATGGGCTCAGTTCAGTGGCTTCATGTTGGCAGATGCCGTGTGAAGTATCACGGAGGCAACAAAGGAATGAGCCCGAGACGCATGAAACGTTTGTACTACATGGGTTAAAACTGGAAAAGGATTTTAAAAAAAAATGTTTGTCGACTTAACTAGGACTCTGAGCAAGCCTCGCTGGAAATGTCAGCCTTTGTGATTCAGCGCACCAAGACGCTCCATCACCGGATTTAACAATACAGTCTGAACCAAATATGTCAGACATGACAGATTTACGTACTGAGAGGATGTTATCTGCTTTATAGAAGGCTCATATTATCATTTCGACAGTTTGTTCTGCTTTGGTGATGAAATGAGTCTGGGATCAGAGTTCAGACCATAATAATTCATTTCAGGACATGTTCAGTTACGGTGAGTGATTACAGAGACCTTTGTGAACCTCCCAGTAAATAAAAATTGTAAATGGACAGAAAAAAAAATACTGCAAACTTCGTGAAGTTTTTCTCCCCAAGACAAAGCAGTTACATTATTTTCGGGTGATTTATGTATTTAATCCAGGTAGTAAAATACCACATGGCCAAGCTAGTCAGAGTTTTGAGAACTGCTCTTTGGAACGATAAGTTTGCTGTTACAAGGAAGAGAATTGTTTGTTGCAGGAAATAATTTGAGAATATGATGAACGGAATACTATTTTTTTTTTCTTCTTCTTTTTTTTTTTTATCCTGCCTGTTGTCTTGACTACCTCTTGCCCAATAACTTATAAATGTAACTCTACATACATACTCTTCCCAGGTCCTCAAATGGTTTGGTGATTTTTTTTGTCAACCTGGTATGACCATCACTAAACAGCCGTGGTGGTTTGAGACACAACAATCAGCTACGTAAAAATGACTCCTGTGAACCATACCCAAAAGATTCCTCCCTCAGCAATTGTTGTCAAGAAGTATGTGACCAAAACAACTCGGCAATGACCAGGTAATGACCATCTGTAAACCCAGGTCCGCCCAACAGGAAGGGCCTGAACCAATCCTTTATTTCACTAACAGGATATAACTTTTGTTAGACCTCACTTACAGTTAAAATGGCTCTTGGATGAGAATTGAAATATTTTCCAAAAATCCCAAAAAAGCCTAATGTGCAGATGCCTAATAAAACTCTTTAACTTTGACCATAACTTGGATGACGAAGGTCACAAGCAGCACCCTCATCATTAACCTACCACACTGAGGCTTGAGGGTGAGGAGCTCGGTCATCTGCTCCTTCACATCAAGAGGTCAAATGAGTTTGAGCAACTACCACAGTAAGCTGATCCAGGAACACCTTGAGATCTCCCTCACAAGATCTGGAAGATGTGTCTAGCGCAGAGGTGTCAAACAGGATCCACAAAAGTCGATGTGGCTGCAGGTTTTAGTTTCACTGTTTCGACTAGAGACTAGAGCAAAGTGAAGTGTGTCGCTGGTTGGTTGAAACCCTTAGAGGATCCTGTTGGACCCCACTGGTCTGGGGACATGAATGGCACAATGACAAGAAGTTCACCTTCCTTCCTTGGAAACTGTAAGACTCAAGGCCTCACACAGGGTCTACGGCTGGATCTGTAGGTCATTATGGGCACTGTCAAATAGAAAAGTCTTCAATCTAATCTTGAAGGTAGAGATTTTGTCGGCCTCTCGGACTAGGACTAGCAGCTGGTTCCAGAGTAGAGAGGCCTCATAGCGGAAAGCTTTGGCTCCAAATCTAGATTTGGAGATTTGTGGAACCACAAGAAGACCTGCTTCTAGAGAACGAAGAGTTCTAGTGGGTTGATAGGGTTGAATCAGCTCCACTATATAGGAGGGTGCCAGCCCATGGAGAGCCTTAAAGGTAAGCAATAGGATTTTAAAATAAATTCTAAAGCGAACTGGAAGCCAATGAAGAGAGGCGAAGACCGGGGAGATATGGTCTCTCTGCCTAGTTTTGGTTAGAACACGAGCTGCAGATAATGAACTTCATATTTGCTATTCAGTTCCTGTTAGTGTTTGTGAAAGATATCGGATAAATTATTTACGATTCTTGGCGTTATCTGTAATCACCTTCCACTAAAATGTCAAAAGATACCGTGTTTGTGTGCTGACTTCATTTTTTTTTTCAAGTCATACTGCTGCTTTGACACATATCCTCAATTGTTTTTAAGTCAAATTTTCTCCTCTTGACAGACCGACTCTTCTACACTCCATCACAGCGCCAAAAGCTGAGAGTCTCTGAAAGCAGTTTTCTTACGTCCAGAAATAGAAATAAACGACTTTAGAGCTGCATCTGGCAGCAAGGTTTGAAACGGAAGGATTTTTTTCATAGCTTTTGATTGAATTTTTTTTTTTTTTTTTTTTCTCAAATTCCAGTTAAAATACTCACACTCAACTCATTACTGTCTGAGCCTGATGGGTATACACACATGAATAGAGAGTTGACAGTGAAAATAATGATTCCCTAAAAATTTCAATTTAGGGGTAGCACAGTTGACTTAGTCTACAATGCTTCAGGTTCATATCCTCCAGTTGCTAGGTTGCCACTGAGCTGCTCTGAGCTGAATGACTACCAACTAATCTACTAACATTAATAACATTAAACTACCAACAGATATATGTATACGACTAAACTTCTTGTCTTCCAGCATCTACTGTTCACAGTTTTGGTTTTGAACCATAACTTCTTGAAGGATGCTACCCAGGGATTTAAACGTCATCTAGCTAGCTATCTGTCTGTCTGTCTGTCTGTCTGTCTGTCTGTCTATATCTATCTATTACGTTGTTTAACCAATCAGTCTAGCAGATTTGATTTTCTTAAGTGCCCCCAAAACAGTTCTTGGTCTGAAAAATGTCAGTTACCCCAGACATTTTTTTTTCACTTTTTGAAGATCTAATAAATTATAAATGTATAATTATCCATGATGTGCATTGTTCTATTCCGTCTGTTCTCCAGATCTAGAGAATTCAGCTGAGCAAAGAGTCCTGCTGCGTCACAGCGTGGTAATTCAATTTGTTATTACAGTACATGCAGCTACGTTGCCGCAACACTCATCTCAGATGCATCTGATGGAGACAATATGTACGTAGTTGGCGTAATAAGGTGTTACAGTCCCTCAGTGGACCACAATGTCACAGGATACTTCCAATTAGACGGGGATACTGCCAAAAATGTTTTACTCCATATATTCTTGTATTCAATCTGTGTACAACGGAAGCTGTCTTTAAGGTGTGATCTGCACACTGTACTGTATACTGTGACGTCTCTTTAACAGAGCAAACAGGAACTGGTTTGTTGTTACTACACAAGTAAAACACACACACATATTTATGTATATATCCATCCATCCAGCTTCATCCGCTTATCTGGAGCCGGGTCGTGGGGGCAACATTCGGAGGAGGGACACCCAAACTTCCCTCTCCCTAGACACTTCCTAAGGCTCAGCTGGAGGGATCCCAGGCCAGCCGGGCAACATAGTCGCTCCAGCATGTCCTAGGTCTTCCTCTGGGTCTCCTCCCAGTGGGACATGACCCAAACACCTCCCGTGGGAGGCGTCCAGGGGGCAACCAATGTAGATGCCCAAGCCACATCAACTACTCCTTTCGATGTGGAGAAGCAATGGGAGCCCCCTTCCACTCTAAGGGAGCGCCCTTCCACCCTGCGAAGAAAGCTCATTTCCGCCGCTTGTATCCAGGGTAGCGTTCTTTCAGTCATGACCCAAAGTTCATGACCACAGGTGAGAGTAGGAACATAGATTGACCAGTAAATTGAGAGCCCCTCATAGGGGGTTCCGCCAGACGTTCCCAACAAACCCTCACAATACGCCTGGGTCTGCCAGGTCTGTCCAGTTTTGCTCCCCGTAAGCGAAGCCAACTCACTACCAGGTGGTGATCAGTTGACAGCTCAGCCCCTCTCTTCACCCGAGTGTCCAAAACATATGGCCGGAGGTCAGATGACACGACTACAAAGTCGATCATTGACCTCCGTCTTAGATTGTACTGGTGCCAAGTGCATTGATGCACACCCTTATGTTTGAACATGGTGTTTGTTATGGACCATCCTTGGCTTGCACAGAAGTCCAACAACGAAGCACCACTCGGGTTCAGATCAGGGAGGCCGTTCTTACCAATCACACTCCTCCAGGTGTCACTGTCATTGCCCACGTGAGCATTGAAGTCTCCCAACAGGACGATGGAATCCCCGGGAGGAGCACTTTCCAGTATTCCTCCCAGTGCCTGCAAGAAGGTCGGGTACTCTACACTGCCGTTTGGCGCATAGGCCGCAACCACAGTGAGAGTCCTTTCCCTGACCCGGAGGCGCAGGGAAGTGACCCTCTCGCTCAGTGGGGAAAACTCCAACACACGACTAGCAAGCTGGGGGGCTATAAGCAAGCCTACTCCAGCTCTTTGCCTCTCACCGTTGGCAACTCCAGAGTAGAAGAGAGTCCAGCCTCTCTCAAAGAGTTCCCAGAACACAAACTATGTGTGGAGGCGAGCCAGACTATATCTAGTCGGTATCGAAGATCAATGAAATCTTGAATAAAGAGAAATACTTGAAAGGGAACCTCAAAAAGTCAGCCAAAGTTGGAAGTTGGCGGCAGTCGAAGTTGGATTTTCAAAGGTACAATGACCGAGTTGTACCAAATTCGCCAGAAAGAGTGGTCAAAAATTCCTTCGCATGAGATATTGTGCAGGAACATGCACTGTATGTAAAGTTCTGACCCCGACAGTATATAAACTGTATATGCGCTCCCACATGCATATTTACACATACAACTGAAATCACACGTGAATTGTGCATTTTGCAATGTGCGGTACATACAGTGTATGGTTGTTGTCAAGGTTGTTGTATACATATGTGGCAAGAGCGGTAGTACGATAAAATGTGAAGATTTTGGGTTGAGATATTAATTGGTTGCCAGACAACGCCACCCTGGGAATTTCACCCAGAGATTCTCATTAACTACCTCAGGAAGAGGAAAGGCACACAGGTTCGATCACACGAGGCAGAGACGGAGGTTCTGTTACAATACATATGATTTTATTAATACAATTCGATAAAACATGGGTAGTCTGTCACTCCGGTACTAGTCCGATCATGCAGGCCTACGCAGCATAACCTGCAGCGGAGTTACACACCACTGGAGGGACGTCCACAGCAGCTTACCGACCCGTGGGCGACTGTAAGAGCTCAGAACTACACAGCGCGACACCAAAGAGAGCCTCTGCCATAATCCGGAAGCGGACGTGACGGATGCCAGGAAGTGACGTGACCCAGCCCGGTGAGCAAGATGCTGTCACTACTCGTCCCTTCCCTTTTATGTGTCTGCCTTGCGTAGTGATTGGCTGAGTCAACGCCAACGTTAAAGGTAAAATGAACCTCTGCGGTAAACTACGTCCTGCTACACATATATATATATATATATATATACACACATATATATATATATACATACATATATATATATATAGACATATATATATATACATACATATATAGGACTGTACAGTTATTGCCCAATGCCCCACACCCCACCAGTCGTTTTTACCCTCTTCTCCCCCTCAGAGAAGAGGTAAACAGTTTGATTGCCCAGTGGACAAAGGAGTTTTTGAGTTCGTTGGTCCTGCTCTATGGGAGGAGGAGCCTGTCAGACTCCTCTGTTTGATGACGATTTCCACCGAAAAGACGAGTTTCACCGAAGAGAGCAACAAAGACACGTCATCTATATTCATGTCCTCACACACAAAACAAGCCTGAAATTGGCTACTTTTGTTGTCGTCAGATTTTGAAAAAAGTAGGCCACTGTGAAGCGTCCTCAATTCTGCTGTTGGGTTGGGTGGTGTATATTTTAGAGCCAACACATTTTCAATCTTTCAAAAGAAGAATATTGTGATTCTGCAAGAAAAAATATTGTAGTGTGGTTCAGAAAAAATTGTGTCCCACTTTTGAGTGAGGCTAAAATTGATGGGGGTTACAAACCCGGGTTGGCTTCCGTCCGCTGCCACCCCATAATTAAGAAAAAAAAAATCTTTAAAATATTTTATATAAAAGGTATTTGAGACAAAGGGGAGATTGATGGATGCAGTGAGGGAGGTCATGAAGGTAGTTGGAGTCAGAGTAGAAGATGGGGAGACCAGGGAGAGATGGAAGATGTGGATTCTCTATGGCAACCCCTAAAAAAGGGACAAGCTGAAAAGAAAAGAAGAAAGACAAGAGGTTCAAAATGGAATAGGAAGGAAGGGAGATGGATTGAAGGAAAGAAGGAAGGAAAGAAGGAAGTAAAGAAGAGTGGATGGAGGGAAGAAAGAAGGAAAGGCATTGAAAAAGATAAGAAGGACGGAAAGAAAGATGGATGGAAGCAAGGACGAAATAGAGATTGGAGTAAAGGAATGAAAAAGAGAAGAAGGATGGAGAGGAGAGAAAGAAAGAAAACAGGGAGAAGAGGAAGTGAATGAGGAAAAGCGTAAGAAAGTAAGGAAAGAGGTATGGAGAGAAAAATTAAGAAAGAAAGAAACAAAGAAAGAAAGAAAGAAAAAAATATTTTTTTTAGATTTTGCAATGGAACTTTATTAACTTGGTACAAACAAACAGATGTGATCCAACATCAGTACAAAACATAATGAACTGCCCTTTTCTCTTCCGCTCTAGCACCACTGATGTTCAGGCTTCGATGATGAGTTTAGCGAGGAGCATCTTATTCGATTTAGCAGCCAGTTTCTGCAGCCTGAAGACCTCTTGGTCTGTCAGGTTGGACTCCGTCCTATGTCTTATAAAATGTCTGGCAGATGTATGAAAACCCTCCAGATCTGGGAAATATTTCTGTAAATCCACATATCTGCATCCCTTAGTCTGTCTCAGGAATAAAACCAGATCTGCTGTAGAGTATGTCTTGGTGTCGGTCTGGGACATGGGAGGGAGGTCAGTGTCATCTAACCCACACTCCTCTCCGCCACTGTCCTCAGACAGACGTCAGACCATCCTCTGGTGCAACCATCCTTGTTTTCTTCTTCCAATGAACCATGTCCAGACCTGCCTCCCTGGACTACGTTCTGTGTGTCGTTGGTCTCCCTTCGACTCTGCTGCCTCACCATCACAGAAAGAAAGAAAGAAAGAAAGAAAGAAAGAAAGAAAGAAAGAAAGAAAGAAAGAAAGAAAGAAAGAAAGAAAGAAAGAAAGAAAGAAAGAAAGAAAGGAAAGATAAAGATGTGAATGACAAAAGAGAATAAAAGAATGCAATGAATAACGAAAGAGGGGAAAAAAGGGGAAAAAAGAAAAAAGGGACTAAATCCAATAAGGAAACACATGCAATAGATGTGACATAAATCAGTGGAAAAAGATACAAAGAAAGCAGGCAGTGAGGTAAAAGAGTTGTCAGAAGGAAGGAATTCAAGAAATGAAGAAAGTAGTATTAAAAAGAGTGATGGAAAAAGGGTTAAGAGAGAGAAAAAGAGAATATATGGGAAGGGGAACATTAAAGGGAATCGATGAAAAGATGGCAGAGGACGAAGGAGCAGAAAAATAAAACTATATTTACATGTACTCATACTGCAGTAATATTCAAAAATAAAAGTCATACTTTTCTCAGCCAAGTACAAAGAAATAAAGCATACATATATGTGTATATATATATTTATTATGGGAATAAACAATGGAGTGTTTTTTTAAGGTGTTATTCAAAGTACATTACAGCGTGATAATGCACCACAGGCTCCTGAAATGTCACTGAATCAGCAGTGATTGAAATGAGGAGCCTTCAGCAGAGCCTGCCTGCAGCTTCAAAGAGAATCAGTGCGGCGCTGTAGTTTTTGATCAGTGGAGACAATTGATCTTTAGTGTTCAAAGAATATTTATGCTTCAGGCTTCGCGAGGAAACATTTCAAACAAGCTGCCATGAAATGTGTGATTGTAATACCAACAGCAAGGGGAAAATGCAAATAGCATTCCCTGTTTGTTCCTGCAAATGGTATTTGTTGGTCTGTCTCCTGTGCAGTTGAGGAAAGTCTCCAGCTGTTTTTGGGTTTAAAAATAATTCTGAAAAGAAAAACTTTCTCCAACAGTGTCAGGTGTAATTAATGTGCTAACGTACAGTGAAGCCCATTGTGAAATTTCAAAGAATATAAAGCAGAGGTCACACAATCGCGGCCCGTGGGCCATTTGCGGCACATGGAATGATATTTCGTGGCTCTCAACTTGATGTGAAAGTTGAATTCTATAATAATATTTTATAGATTTGTTCTTTACATTTTATGGTAAATCCTTTTGTTCCTAAAACCTTGATCTGCAGTCTCTGTCTGGTTCAGTGTTGTATTACATATTTTTTATTACATTTTTTTCTTTATATTGTCTTTTTTTCTATCGTCTGTGAAATGATAGTGTCGGTGAAGGCCCTCACCTTATTTCAGTTTGAGATCCCTGATATGTCAGATTTGTACAAAAAGATAATATTGGATTTGGAATTTATTATTTGAAATAGTTTTAGATAAAATGTTCAGCAAACCTTCAGCAGCCTCCAACCTAAGGCAACAACCAGTGTAAAAATTAACCAGATGGTAGCAGTATACCTGCAAGGAACAGGTATAGTACAGCCTCAATGTAAACTTTACATTACATTTGAAATTAAACTATGTTGATAATCTAAAAATACAAGTGAAAATGCATATAAAATGTGACTTTGTTTTAAGGAAAAAAGTCAGAGTCATTGTCCCGGTTAGTGTTAACACACAACCTTAACAAATCTCTCATTTCCCATAATGGTGCAAATGAGTAAAGTAAGTATTTGTATTTGTATCTGTATTTGTCTTGAATGTCCCAATGCGGAAAATACACATTCACTTACACCTGGCAATGAGTATTATTTGGATTTGGTGATCTTTCCATTAGGGATGACATCAGCCAACTGATAGTGACAGCCTGGTATTAGCATTATTATGTAATATTAGTAAGAATCTTTTTCAGTTTTTCCCCCGGTAATAGGAAAACAATAAACGTACCACCTGATTTCCGGCAAAAATGCTAGAATCCCTTGTAGGATCGTGAAATGTTGACTTCATTTCTGGGCACAAATGGAATCAGATTATTGATATCAGACTCGGATATTTAGACAATACGTATCGGCATACCAGGTATCAGCTAAACGTTCACATCCACGATGCCTAGTTTTTAAATATACTACTCAATGTTGTGCATCCAAGTGGTATACTCTTGTAAACCTTTTTTCTCTGTTTGTAGGGATCAGCTACTAATACAAGCACCTGTCCTTTAAGTCTAGAAGCAAACGGCAAATCTGTTAATGAACTGAAGAGATAACGTAGCCCAAAGCTGAGACAAGGGGTCAGTGAGGAAAGGTTGTTGGCACCACCTTACATTTTGCTCGAGGGCACAGAAAAACCCTGAGGGCTTTGTCAGAACATAAGAGACTTGAGGTTTTGGCAAACTGCAGACAGTTTTATCATCAACACTCAACATGTTGTGAAATACCACAGCCTCCAGTGACTGTGAATCCACCTCGCAAACTGTGCAACAAAGTAAACTCACTTCAGTCTGGGTAAAACAATAGTAAAGCAGAAGTGAAATACCGACTTTTGACACTGGCACAGAAATACAATTAGTTTCAACAAATCAGAAGTTCGTAAGGAGGGCAACAGTTGGCATTGAAACTGGAAGGAAATTAAAAAAAAAAAAAAAAAAATTGGCAGATTGAGTGTGAGAGAGAGAATTATGCAAATCTGAGTGTGATTGGATTTGTATGTGTTAAAGGAACAGGGCTGCAGGGACAATCACACGGCTCGAGTGTAGCAATCAGAAAACAGCTATCCGACTGTACATCAGCCACACACTGGCTGCTCATTTGCACTCACTTCACACTTCCGATTACACAAGTGGTGAGACTTTGAGCGTACATGATGCATTTGCGTGTTATTTCACCCTCACCGTCGCCGGTTCCTTCCTTTAGCACTAGGAGGAAGACGAGACGGAGGAAACGCCGAGGCATCAAGGGGGCAGACGGGACGTAAAGTGAAGTACGTGGTATCACTTTGTTATGCACCGTGTGGCCTCGCTCAGGCTGCAGAGCACGCAAAGTGGCTGCCCGACAATAGTCCAATTTTATACCCTCCAGTCCACTGTTCTAATCTTCAGTGGAGGAATTGTAGAGATATATTTTAACAACCTTTCAACCTGCAGTGCTTAGAGAAGTGACTTTTTTTATGTCTATAATTTAGAAAGTAGTAAAAAATTACGGTTTAACCTTTGAGATGATCGTTTTTCGGCAACTGATGGTTTAAACGTGGGAAGAAACAAAAATTATCCTTTTGCTACTGCAGGACATTGGGGATTTTTTATACCATTCCAGCAAATGTTTCTAGATTCTATGGTATTTATGGTTATTTAATATGTTTATTGTTAAAAAAATTGTTTTGCTGTAGTGTTTGTTCTATTTTCCCTGTATTTACTAGAAGTTTAGAAATGATGCCTCCTCAACAACACAATTGAAAAATATCAGCCTTCATTTGTCTATCCACACTTTATCTAAATATAAAGTGTGGTTTGATTACACTTGTGCTTGTTTCTAGAGCTGTGTTGTCACCCAGTTTTTGTATGGTTGTGGGTTTCATTTAGTAATATTTAATCTGTATGTCAATGAAGGATCTCAGTCATCCAGGTGTGGCAATGTTAAAGGGTTTAGTTGGGCAACTGGGTTGTCCAGTTGCCATACTAAACCCTTTGGCCAAAATCTGTATGTCATATATTTTCATTCTCCAACTCATCTCTGTCATGTACAGTACAATAAATGTTTTGAAGAGGTTTGGAAGAGTTGATAACATTGTGGGGGAGATTTATAAAAGTTAATTCTATGTAAACAGCAATAGTATAAAACTATATCCCCCTAATTTGTGGTCACTCCCATTTTTCATGGAGGATCGTTTTGCATAACTACCCCAAAGAAGAGGATTTTCTGTATATTTCAAATTCTGTTCCTATGGTAACCAACCCCTATGTATATAAGTACCTATATCAAATGTCCAGGGAAGGAAGGAAGGAAAGCAAACTTCTTGTCATTGTGATCTACACCACTGCACACAACAAAATGTGGGCAGCTTTGAGCCCCCAGGGAGCAGTAAGTGGAGAGGGTGCCATGCTCAGTAGACCTCAGTGGTCTCGAACCTCACATCTGCTTCTTTAACCACAAAGCCACCTCAGCCCCATGCATGCTAACATGGAAATTTTTAATTTTTATAAATAAAATAAGTTTTAATTCCTGGTTACATTGTTGTTTATCTTGTTCAAAGAAATGTCTATTTTTTAAAATAAATAATTGGTTTTAAAATTATTATACAAATTATAATTTCTTTCTAATAATTATTATAAAAAATCACAAAAAATGGAATCATCTTCATCCTTTTAAAAATATTTACAAGCACTGCACACTTTTCCTCAGTTAAATTATTTCTTTATTCAAGAAAATCTGTAAATGTGTACGTATAAAAGAATTGAAGCCTTTTTGACCACACTTTGTATCTTCTAATATTGAGATATATATATATATAGTCCTAAAGTTGCCCAAATGTGCATATTATTCAGGTTTTTTTAACAAAAAGTCTTAATATACTAAAAATTATATATTAGTATAGTATAAAAATGCTATACTGATACCACTTTAACTAATTAACACCATTTTTTTTGGTGTTTCACACACAAATGTTCAAAGTTCACACGACATATACATAATG
>JAFBJS010005334.1:2115-29232 GCA_016785265.1 Paraplagusia blochii
TTGTATGTATATATGTGTGTATATTTATGTGAGTGTGTATATATGTATGCATTTATATGTATATATGTATGTATATATGTATATATATACGTATATGTATATATGTATATATATATATATATACTGCATATACATATATATTATCTTTTGTTATTTTTAACATTTTGTTATTGCCTGACACAGTTGACACACTTTTGAGTTTTCACTTGTATATAACGTATTATATATTATATTTGAAAGTGTAGTTAATGATTTGTAGTGTTTGTAGCTATTTGAGCATTTGTGATTTTTGCACCAATACCAAGAGTACCATTCATTAAAGTAAAGGAAAGGTCAGTAGTTTCAGTGTTTTTAACTAATATAATTACAAAAAATAAAATGGTTAAAAAAAAATCCCTTTTTACTGCTTGCTGCATATAAGCAGTTTAAAATCATCAACAGTACAAAACACAACAGGGTGAGAAGTAGCTGAGTGGGATCACAGTGATTAGCTCCACCCAGGAAAGCAGGAAACAGAAACAGGCAGACATAACACACACGCTGTTGCCATTGATTGTATTTACTATGTTCAAAAGTAATTAATATTTATGTAATTTTACTACCGCTGCATATTGTAGAGTTAAAAAAAAAACTCTTCAGTTCCTTCCCGGTTTTAATCGTTTACAATTCATGTCTGTGTCCCTATATTTATCAGTTAAAATGCAAATGTGGTCCAGTGGGAATAATAGAAGTGGCTGAGTAGACAAACAGCCAATGGTTCTCAAGAGCTTCTCCCCACAGGGTTGGGAGAGCAGAGAGAGATTTTCTCCACAGGTGCCTCTCTCCTGTCATTGTCCTGGCCCAGCAGGCGGTGTCCAGCGCTGACCCAGTGCAGCCAGGCTGAAAAACCCAGTTCTGTGGCACTGGAACTGGACAGAAAGACGCATTCATGGGAAATAATGGGTTTTTAGGTAATCTAGCTGTTTGTCCAGACTTCTTCCCATTTCCATCAGTCCTCTCATGCCTCGTCTGTGTAATCATGTTTGCAACCATAAACGTAATAAACATTAAACACGTCTGTTATTGACAGTGGTGCTGCGCTCACGAGATAATCAATAGTTCCTGATAATTCTGGTTGATAGATTGGAGGGGGAAAAAATCGATCAGTAATTTTATGCCGACACTAGAGGTTATCGCCTCGCTTTATACTGCAGTAATAATCGTACATTGAACAAAAACTCACTCGTTTTAATGGAAGGTTTGTTACATATACTGCTGTTGACTAATGGATGATGATGATTTAACCGAATAGAGCAAACTGGATATTTTGGTGAATCTTGTGCGTGTGAAGTGTCTAGAACAGGGGTCTCAAACTCGCGGCCCGTGGGCCATATGCAGCCCATAAAACAATATTTTGCGGCCCCCACTTTGATGTCAAAGTTTCTAATAAAATTTTATAGATTAGTTTTCCACATTTTATGGTTAATCATATGTTTCTCAAAGTAATGATCAAAGTCTCATTTCGGTTGAATGTTGTATTAAACAAAATGGGAAAATTATCTTTTATTAAATTTTTTTATTTTGTATTGAACACTGAAAGCTGAAATGATGATGTTTGAGACCCCTGGTCGTGAAAAAGGAGCTGATAGAGTAGATACCCGACAATGAGTTACAATTAATAGTTTAACATTTATTTGGCCGTTATACACAGAAACATCTGTGTATAAATCCCTTTGTGGTCAACCCTATACAGTAAAAGTGGAAAAAGTTGACTGACCAATAAAGTAGGCGTGTCGATGTTTAGTAGAGTATTTCCAGGCAGCAGGAGTAACTATTTGGAAAGGGGCAGCTGGGGGCTTGAACCCCAGACCTGGGTCTGAGGACATTGCTCCGAGTTCATACCTGAAAACAGCTCACAAGGATCCAATTAAACCAGGGAAGCGCCTCTGCGAAGGAACAATAACAATGATGAATGCACCTATGTGGTGGGGTTAAAGGAGGCAGGGAGAAGTGTTTTATTTTGCCGGCCTGTTTTTGACACAACTTACTCCTGGATCTTGTTTCTTGCGGCGTCATGAGGTTTTAAAGATTTCACTTTGTGGCTGTTGTTACGGTGCCTTTCAGGAGCGTGGTGTCATCTTTGAAGACGATCTGATGACTTGACCCTGGGTGGCCTTTAGTCCACTCTGTGTGTGCTTTGGAAAGGCCTCAAATGTAAGGATTTTGTGGAAATATTGTCTGCGGACTGGAGTGGAAGTTTGGAGAATGTGTTTAGAAACATTTTTGTTGGAAGTAGGTTCATTCTTAAGCAGTCTGGCAGATCACACACCCCTGCTCTAATTAGATAACATGTTTCTTTTAGATATTTGAGGGTTTGTACATTTCCAGCAGTTTATCAATTACTGCTTGTGGTTTCATGCTGCCAGTCAGTCTTTGTCTGGGCGCTCCAGCCTCCTCCTCACTGCGCTGCAGAGCCGTGTTATTGTACTTAAACAAATCAATTCTGTTGCAGTTGAGTTTTTTTTTTTTTTTCCCTCCATCCCCCGTCATTATGAACTGTTTGCAGTGCAGAGCACATTGATTTTCCACAGCCCTGGAAAAGCTGTTGATGAATAGGACAGAGGTATCTGGGGAGAATCTGGCTTTAAAAAGGAGGCACCCAGCGTCAACCCCTCCTCCTTTCTCCTTTCTCCTCCTTCTCCTCCTCCTTTCTCCCAACCCATTGAGCCCCCAGCTCTCCTTCACTTTCTCCTTTCAGTGAGCAGCACTTCCAAGAAGGGAGAAATCTTCCAGTGATAAAATAGAGGATTAAAAAAAAAAGTGCAAGTCACATGGGACGTTCTTTTCCTGCTGAATGTGGAAATGTACCTGCTGCTTTTTTATATACTTTTCTATACTTTGAGCATTAGCCCGGTCCTGTCAGCCAGAGCGGCAGCTGAAAGGTTTGTATAGGAGAGAAAAAACCAAGTTGCTGACACCTGATGTTTACAGCTGTTGACTTCTTTGAGTGAAGAAGATGAATAGATTCTTCCAGGTAGACTATAATACAGTTCAAGTATACAGTATTCATAGTACAAGAGCAAACAGCTGGGCATGAATATCATTGAATCCCAACACATTTTAACTCCATATTTCAAGCCAAGGGCCGCAACCTTCGGAAACAGATACAGTAGTGGAACAAATGAGTGTGAGGAAGGATCAATAAACAATAGCTCATTCCTCAATG
This sequence comes from Paraplagusia blochii, assembly GCA_016785265.1. Taxonomy (NCBI): domain Eukaryota; kingdom Metazoa; phylum Chordata; class Actinopteri; order Pleuronectiformes; family Cynoglossidae; genus Paraplagusia; species Paraplagusia blochii. Next base: position 5,321 of record JAFBJS010005334.1, read on the forward strand.
AGCCAATGTCAGGACTTCCCCTCCCTGTGAACAATTATTATTTGATGTAGCCAGTCATAAGCTGCGAGCCACAAGTCACTTACTGCTGACCTCATTAAAGAACTTAATTTATTGCTGTTTTTTTTTTTTTTTTAAGTTTTAGAAGTGTAGACCCCACTCAACTACACCCGCCACTCTATCCTGATACTGTATCTCATTGAGCTCACAGTATTTTATGGACACAGAAATTGGTGACGTGATCAAGAATATACTGTGTTTCGGGTAACCTGAAAAAAAAAAATTATATGTATATATGTATATATTTTTTTCTTTGAGTGTATATATATATATATATACATACATATATATTTATATATGTATATATATATATATATATATATATATTATAAATTTTTTGGGCATGAATAATCAGAGTTGGGGTTCTTTGCAATGTGGCTACACCCGTGTTTATGGAGGTTTGGCCCTAAGTTGAACCCAATTTTTGTCTCTTATTAGGCCAACTTTTCTGAACTATATAATTTTGAGTAACAGCAAAAAAAAAAATGCTGCAAAATAAAGTTGCCCACTTGGTTCCGTTTTAGACCAATCCAGTGGCTGATTGGCGACAGCAGTCCATTGACATGAGTTGAAACAAGTAATTATGACGAACCAACACCGTTTACATTAAAATATAGAGGGAAATCTATAACGAAAATGTTACAGTCAGCATTTGTGAGCAGAAATTCTGGGTCGGTCAGGTTACACATTTTTTTTTTTTTTTTTTGGCCTTATGTATGTCCATTTATAAAATCTGTGTTTGAGTTAACAATGAAGTCCTTGTAAATATTCTAACCAATTACATATTTACTCAGTCGCTCTGAGTCGCCAGCTGAGGCCAGCATTATTTATAGAAGAGATAACACATGGCAGAATGTAGCCTATGGTTCCAGAGCTGGTCATTATGTCCGTCATTAGTATGATTGATTCATTAGTGGAGAATTAAAGTCGTGCAAAAATTCTGGGTCGGTCAGGTTACACATTTTTTTTTTTTTTCTTTTTTTTTGGCCTTATGTATGTCCATTTATAAAATCTGTGTTTGAGTTAACAATGAAGTCATTGTAAATATTCTAACCAATTACATATTTACTCAGTCGCTCTGAGTCGCCAGCTGAGGCCAGCATTATTTATAGAAGAGATAACACATGGCAGAATGTAGCCTATGGTTCCAGAGCTGGTCATTATGTCTGTCATTAGTATAATTGATTCATTAGTGGAGAATTAAAGTCGTGCAAACACTGGTAGTTTATGATTGTTTACCTGGAGATTAATCACAGATTTATCTTGTGCTTCAGGTCCTGATGTAAAAGCTTTGCAAATCCCACTGCTCTGTTAAAGGTCATAGTGGTTTTCAGTTGTATGATGATTGGCCAACGGACCCCAATGTTGGGCAACGTACATGGGGATAAGACAAGCAATTATCACTTCACGGTCGTGAGATAATCAAACATGTTTGAAATCCTGACGATTTGATCCCAATTTTCCTTTACATACATACAGAGGACGAAACTGGTCAAAAACATGGCAGAACTGAAGACATTCCATGGTCCATACACGTTGGTGTCATCATCACATTTTCTGTTCTGTGACTGTCACAGATTGGCACGAATTGTCCAGGAAATGGGTTTTTTTGTTTGTGGAACATTATTTTCCGTCTCATTATTCTTAGTCGCAGAAAGAAACTGAGCGCATCTACGTATGTCCCACTATCGTCTTCTTCTTTCTCCATCTCATCTTTATAAATATCATATTATATTATACTATAATAAAGGCTTTGAATCTGTTCAACGGAACAAAAAAACAGAAACTTTTGCCATTTTTCTTGGAACAGAAACAATACCAGAAACTTTTTATATGTTACTGAAGAGAAGTGGTTATTAATATGGGCTGTATTTTGTTCTTTAAAATTCCTGTGTAGCCTACAATCAAAGTCATTTGTCTCCTAAAACGATCCAGGAATTATATTTTGGGTTCTAATGGGTTCAGGAACATCACCAAAAACTTTAAAATACTGTTTCTCTTCCGAACCAACTGGAAAAAATTGGCTACTGTAGACTTCTTAGGAGACAAATGACTTTGATTGTAGGTTACGCAATATTTTTAATAAGAAACGCATTTCCGTTTAGGATAAAATGTAATTTTTCCGGTTTGGGAACTTTGAACCGGTTCAAACCCCTGATTGTAATACATTTGGAAGACACTTTCTCAAACAGTTCTGGCTACAGTAGTGAAACTAGCCTTGTACGATCGAATCGCCCCCGATCATCTGATCGTACAGTCTGAGAACGCCATTCTTGAGCTGTGAAATGATCGCGCCTGCAATTCACTCTTGTAGTGTGTGCAGTATATTGCCGCCACGATTAGAAAAGTGTACGCCCGGCTTAACACTGTGGATTAACGCACTAAGGGTTTTTGCCCCCCTGGCATATACGTATATATAAAGTGCTGTCTCACACCTATTGAACCGGTGTGGTTATTTAGATGGGTCTGAATGTCACTGGGCAGATGCTCGTGTTGGACTACAGTGAAGGCCTCTCCTAATAGGCTTATCTGTCAATCTGGAGTGAGTGTGTGCGTGTGTGTGTGTGTGTGTGTGTGTGTGAGTGTGTGTGTGTGCCATGACAGTGAACTTACTCTGTGGGGGATGTTGATGATGCCATACTGATCATGTGAAGTATCTGCTGCTCTTTTTGATTCGTCCTTCATGGGCACCAGAGCGTGAAGGAGTTTATCCGTGCAGGGAAGGGAAGAAGTGTATCACATTCAGCAAGGCACAGATGGAAGCCACCCAGAGCCCTCAGCAAAATCACTGAGTGGGCTTGATTTCCAGCAGGGGATAGCTGGGTGGGTGGGTTGGTGGGTGGTTGTGTATTTGGGGCTGGGGGGTGAAATGCATTAAATTAGTGGTTTAAGATTGGTAGATAAGACGGCTATGATTCATATATTTCTCTTTTTCTTCTTTAATTTCTCCCAGGGACAGAAGACGTGAGACGCTGGGGTGTTCCTCCTCCCGGGGTGTGAATGGGTGGGGGGGTCTTTGTGGAGGAAAAAGACATCACGGATTGAAGTCAACATCGGTGAGTCACTCTTTCCTCCTACATGTGTACGGGGGAAACCTAATAAGCCCACACAAAAACAGAACTACGGGTTCAATTTCCAGTGAAGTTCCACACGGTCCAGTCCAACCTCCTCAGAACTGTTCTGGTGCAGAGGGTTGCGCTCACCAGGGGGTGTTGCCAACGGGCCATTGTGAAAAGGCGACCAAACGATAATGACATTTACGGCTTTGTACTCGAATCATAACGTTGTGACAATTATTACGCTTTTCTTAAAGCATCCATGTTGCTCTTTTTGGCACTGGCATGTACTGCAGTGTCACAGTGTGGAGACACGGACATTACTGCGCTGCTGTTAGGATGATTTTTTATCCTTCTGACCTTAAATGGAATTTCCAAAATTGAGGTGTTGATAATAACACATTGCAGATTTTATAATGTCTATAAAGAGGAGGAGTGACTAAAGTTAGTGAGATTCCAGAAGTTTATGTTAATAAAGTTGTTCAAATCCACTGACCAATGACCAGAGCTGAATGATACGATGATAGGAACAATGTTCTATAGCCGACGTCTTAGTACAGGTGTTTTAGATTTTGTGGTTATTTATTGTCTTATTGTGTTTTTGAGTCATAGTCTCATCTTGAAACCAGAATTAAAAGTTTTATCATTAGCAATATATGACCATGTTGCAGCCATGTTGACGGACTGTTCTCGACAATCAGCTGCTATTGGTCTAGAACAGGGGCGTCCACACTTTTGTCTTGTGAGCTACTTTTCAAAAGGACAGGCTGAAGTGATCTACCTAGATTGAACTAACTAAATATATTTTTCCTATATAAACTGAAGTTGAAAAAAACTGATGTTTTACGGTCTGACTCAACACCTACGTGATTCTCACTTTAGCTCAACGTCTTGAAATAGAATTAAATCTCTAGTTTTATTTACTATTATTTTTTTATCTTGCTCTACCAGCACTCCATTGGAGATCTACCTATTTGGCACCCGTGATCTGTGATGACCCTGACCTGATCACTGCTCATAAACCAAAATCCTACAAGGCTCCGAAGAAGGTAGTTCTGCTTATAATGCCTAGTTCCAAGGGGTTTTTGTGGCTCAGTGGTTAAGGAACCTGACTGGAGTCTGGCAGGTTCCAGGTTTAAATCCACCAGCTGTCAGGTTACTACTGAGGTCCACTGAGCATGGCATCCTCCCCACTTACTGCTCTCGAGGCGCTCAAAGCTGCCCACTGTTCACTTTGGTGATGGGTTAAATACAGAGGTGACATTTGTTGTTTGCAGTGGTGTGGATCACAATGGCAAAGAGTTTGCTTGTCTTCCTTCCTTTTTATTAATTAGAATTTTTTTTTTTTGCAACAATTTTAATGTAAGCTTAACACAAGTTATTTTCTATAAACTAGATCTAGAGTTTGGATACGTAGGATAAAATAAAAAATAGGGTCGATAAACATGGGCTCTGTGTAACTCGAACCATTTGCATTTAATTTAAAAAAGGAAAATAAAACCTTACAGTGCCCTATAGTACTTCATAATAACCTATAATACTCTATAGTAACCTATAGTATTTTTTCATATTACCGGAGCCACACCCACATTTCTTTTTGGCCTTATATACTAGGTGGTGGCAGGAGTGTCCAGGCACCAACCACTCTGATCTGGATTCTGTCCTGCCCAGAAAGTGAACCTTGCAGTTCTATCCCCATATGCCACTTGGATATCTATGTAAAGAAATCCATTGCACTTTTAGTGTTTATATGAGCATCTTTGAGCTTCCACGTTTGGCCCCGATGGTTGCATTGCCGGATAATAAAAACTAAAATGGGATTTTTCTCTTGTTAAACGGTGCAAAAAGTCCGTCTGTGCTGGGACAACGGCTGAACGAGAGGCGCTCTTGTTTACCTCCCTGTTCATAAATAGGAGTTTAGAGATGATAAATTTGTTTGTGAAAATGTAAAGCGGTGGCTCTCCGTTGAAATATTTATAGCGAAGATGTTATGATGCAGCTGGAATCAAAGACGACTTGTTACGGGAAACGGCCTCCTCTGCGGCTACAGTGATTTAAACAGCGCGACATTGTTTGCACGGAAAGCCTGTGTGTGTGTGTGTGTGTGTGTGTAGCCGGGGTCGTCTCACCTCACGGAGCATGTTGATTTCATCAGGAGCTCCTTGGGGGGGCTGTGTGTAACAAAGTGTTGAGATGTTGTGTTGGTATGGTCCTTTTTTTTCTTCTTCTTCCTTTGTGTCCATATGTTTGGAGACAGATGTGTACAGAAGGTCATGACTGCGGGGCTTCGCCGCAAAGCTGGTGCTTTATCCTTTATGCAATATGTAGCTTAGCGTAGTCTCCACTGAAGGGGATATAATTATGTAGGGAAAATGTAATGTAATTGGTTCTGCCACTGTATTATACAATATAGCTTATGAACTGGGACACTCACACACACACACACACACACACACGCCTCTGAACAGATAAGAGTGGTTAATCTTGATTAGAGCAGTGTGAACGCTGAAGAATACAGTGTCCTGACAAACATTTGCCTCGCACACGGCTGAGTGGGATAAACCAAAGTGATTATAGTGGAAATGTCATGCAAGGTAGACAGCCAGAGCCGGGGAAACGAGCGGGATGTGACACAAACAGGAATGTGACATGAGTGCCTCGCAGTCAGCTCTCTCTCTCTCTCTCTCTCTCCCTGTCTTTCTATCCCTCTCTCGCTCGCTTTCGATGACAGATCTGTTCCCTCTCAATGTCGACGTGGGGTTGTCTTTTATGCGGGAGAAATAAAGCGGCGTGTGATGGAAAAGCTGCAGTCGAAGAAAAATGTCAGAGCGCCGTAACTGCCACGTATCAAATAGTCAAATAGTGATGTGGTCGTAACGGTGGCTTTGTTTGGCGAACGGAATACAGAAAGAAATTAAACACTTTTGTTTTTTTTTTTTAAACAATAGTACAATTTATCACATGACCTGCTGTAAATGTGCCTGTTTGGTGTATGGGTTTGTGAAACCAGGGTTTGGTTGCTTTCCACTGTGAAATGTGAAGGTTGCAGACATTCTGTTTAACCTCGCTAGTGGAAAAAAAAAAGGGAAGACGGAGCGGGGGGGTTGGAGGGAAAGAAAAAAAAAAAAGTCCCTTCCTGTCAGTGGTCTCTCTTTCTCTCTGTTCTTGTGAGATCTGGATGTGATAAGTGTGAGGCCTCTGGTAACTGAACAGGAAGGATGGAGGGTCTGGCTCTGCACACATGTCCACCTCCCCTTTCACAGGCAAACAAAGAGAGCAAAGCCCGCCACTTGAGTCTAGGTTTCACAGCATTTAACTTTATCAGAGGGATTATTGTCATTTCCGTATGTCAGAGCTTGTAGAGGTGAAGTCACCGCGTTCAATGTGTATTTTCAATAAATTGTTGGAATCATTGTAGCAGCTTCACACCTTGACGTTGTCTCAGATCCTTTGTTCTACCCAACAGTGTGGTGTCAAGTGGAGGTACTTTATTAAACAAGTACAGGCCCAGGCAGCGTGTGTTTATCGTTCATCCCAAACACCCGGGGGTCTCAATGACAAGCTGTTAAACTGATAAAAGTGATTAGCGTGCTTACACATGGGTTTCCCCCAGCAGCCGTTAAAAAACACAGAAACTGAAGGCATATCCTGACATACATGAAGTTACTGGAGTGTCTGAGAAGATTTGAGATCTGGACTATGGAAAGATAGGACCAGAATGTCTGAGTGAATACGAAACAGATTTCTTCAAAATTCTTTTAATACCAATCTCAATACTAATTGTTTTTTATTATTTTAACTCCCTTTGGACAAAAACATCTGTTGAATGGGCCACCCTTGTTTTCTTCAATTTCGTGCTCATTTATCCCTTTAATGCATGACGGACACTACAGTGGACAGCTATTAAAATGTAATTTTCTATGATAAGAACAGGTTTGTGTATGTGTATGTGAATATATGTGTGTATATATACATATATACAGTATATATCTAGCCATTTACTGGGTTTTCTTGATAGTAAGGAACCAAAATCACTTCAGTTCTGCACTGCACATTATCACATCATCAGTTACCAGGTCGCAGGGGCAGCAGTCTCCACGTTAGCCTTCCTGTGGGTGGTGAGCCCTCTAGAGGTTACGTGGGTCAGGATGCTGCCATGATCAGAGCAACTCAGTGGCAACCTGGCAGCAGGTATATTTATACAGTGTATAAAGTTATTTTCCTTTTTTTCTTCTTCTTCTTTTCCTTTCCCTAACCCATTTTTCAGGGATTGCCACAGCAAGACAACAATTTCCATCGTCCCCTGTCCTCTGTCCATCAATCTCCTCTTTGTCTCCTACCTGGTAGCTCCATCTCTAGGATCATTCTTCTACCAATGTGTCCACTGAACATGTCCAAACCATCTCAATCTGTCTTTTTCTCCAAACCTTCCTGTCTGTGTTGTCCCTCTAATCACCTCATCCCTGATTCTGTCCATCCTTGTCTCTCCTAAAGAGAACCTCGGCATCTTTAACTCCTCCACCTCCAGCCCTGTCTCCATATATAAGTGTATAAGGTTATTTAATAAATTAATTAATGTATTTATTAATAACTTTATCATCTGAAAAGGTTGATGTCTCTCGAGTTACTTTGGATTTATACACCTCAACTCACTGTAAATACAGTATATTTAGTGTTTTTCTTTTCTCCACAGCTTGGGCTTTGTTCATTACGTTGACGGCACAACTTCTGCACTTAGTTTGAGATAAAGGAGCTGAAGGAGGAACAGATTTGTAATCGTTGTACTAATGATTTTTCAAAGGGAAAAAAAAACAGCATGTTTTGTTTACGGGAAAGTCTGCGGGTGAAGTGAAAATTAGAAAAACAGGGCTGTGCAGTGGTCGTGATCTTCATCAATGTTTAATTATTGGTGAGGTGAGCCACAAGATAAACTGCATACTCTGTGTATTTTCAATTAAGACTTTGCAAAACCTTACGATAGTTTATGTAACCCATAGTTCTGCAATGCAGTGATCTGCATTGAGAGAGATTAAAACCCAATATGACCAGATCATATTATTTTCGTGGAGAAGAGAAGAGAAGAGGACTGAAAGGATTCTACTGGTGATGATTTTATCTCAGTGCGAGTGTCCACTCTGAGGTCTCCATAGGAAGACCAACTAAAAAGCTGCTGGGTGACTAACTGAGCATGACAAGAAAGAACTTGACCACTTGTTCCCAACCCAAGCCCTCCCCGTGTACCATCTTATCTTTGCCTCATTGCTGTACTTTCACAAGGTTCTTTTTTTATCCCCACTATCAGATCACAAGTTGTTTTTGGCACAAGAGCCTTACTTGTAAACCGGCTTTGGAAAAAAAAAAAAAAAAAATCACTGGCAAAAATTAAGTCTGTGCAGAGATGCTCTGCGGTGGTATTCTTCTCATGAGAAAGCAGGAGATAACGTGCCAAGGTGACAGCTGAATTATCAGCCCATTAGTCACACGGGGAGAGAAAGAGGTGGACGAACATGGCATTCATCAAGAAAGTGCCTCATTTTGGCAGATAGACTCCTTGGAATCTTGTAAGTCTCTTCCACTGACAGGGAAGCTGGGGTCAGCGAGGAGCTATCATGGCACCCGCTGCCCCTGCTGTTGCTGATGATGACGATGATGGTGGTGGTGGTGGTGGTAGTGACCAGGTCGTCCGTCCGAGGACTGAGTGTTCTGGACTAAAAATAGACACGGCACCATCTCTTCTTCACCACGGACAGATATAAATGGCGATGCATGTGTCCGTGTCTCTTCTTCCAGTAATCATAGACGCGCATCTTCAAAAGCAATCACAGCTGCTGGTCATGGCCGGCAACATGCCAGAACATGTTTTGATTGACAGCGTGACTGCGCTGGTACACAGTGGCAGTGTGTTCAGGACAGATGTTCTCATGTCCCGCTCTAATGGTCTTCGTTGACATATGACAGTGGGAAGCTATTAAGGAACAAGATTTACTTTCCTTCCCCTGACCGAGACCCTTTGGTTTCTTAGCATCTCCTATAGTATTGTTCCGTCATAACCTGGTGGAACGTACTGCTTTAAAAAAAGGTTGAATTTATAGGTTAAATATCATTTTTATTTGAAAAAAATGCATGTTCCTGAAAAAGTACAACACTAAGACTAACACTACATTAACAATAATTCACCGTAGTCGTTGGAGTGTGTATTCTAGTATCCCTTTGCTTCATTGTGAAAAATTTCAGGCTGATTTTCGTTTGACATTCCATCCACGGGTAACTTGTCAATTTCCTGCTCGTGATGAATGGACTGAATAAGCTGTGCTTCACAAGCCAACAGATTAATTAATGGCATGGTGTAATATGTCTTAAGAAGACTTGGCACTGAATTACTGTTGGCTGCAGAACGGTCTATACTGCCATGGTGCTACATAAAATAAAACCACATTAATGAGCCTTTCTCCTGCCTAATGCTGCCATATCACTGTATTTCTCATTGTCAGGGAAAGCAGTTACTGGGGACTTATTAGGTCGGTGCACTGTTGTCGGAAAAAGCAACCGAAACACCTACAGTGTCTCTTCTTAATGTTCTATTACTAATATGTCTACGTTAAGCTGATGATGGCACCGCAGGGCCTTAATGTAGCACAGCAGAGGAACACAGTCAACGGAAGAAAAATCTGTTGTCTGAAGGACAAAACAAACCTTGGGAATGTTTGAAATTGGACACTGTTTTGGGGACTGGGAGAATTTTTTTTTAATCCCAGATCAGTCTTAGCTCCATCAGTAATTTTAGTAAGGAAAGCAAACTCCTTGTCATTGGGATTCACACCACTGCACACAATGAAATGTGACCCGCAAATTGAAACAATCACCAAGACGAACAGTGGACAGCTGTGTGTGGGGACGATGCCATGCTCAGTGTTAACTTGGCATTTGGTGGACTCTAACCTTCAACCCTTGTAGTAATCAACTACGGCAAATATTTCAGGAAGTCCTGGGTCACCTTGACAAACTGTGAAATTAATTAGTACCTCAATGCGTTTGTATAGACCAGGTGAAAAATCTGAGAATGTGACAAATCCATCTCCGCGTGCACTTTGACATGATTGAAAGGTTCACAGCCAGGACGGATCCTTCCTGAATCGTAGGAATTTGTGTCCAACAGGCTGATAGATGTCAATTTCAAACTTGTTATGGGTTCAAAGGCGATGATTAGCGGTGCGATCCAGATGCTAATCCCACTGAAGGCGATGATTGAGTCATCATGGCAAAACAGCTGTCTTATATAGCGCTGCCTCCACCACCCAACTAATGGCTGCTGATGACGGTAGCAGAGTTTAAGTGAGTGCAATTGACAGCGGAGTTTGTGCTTCCTCGGGGAGGATGGAGAAAGGATGAATCCAAGCGAAGGGGAAACAGGCAGCAGGGTGGCCATGAAACATTCATGCACCTGGGGACTCTTAGCATAAGGAGAGCAAGCTGAGGCAGTAATGAACTAAAGAGCAGAGGACTTTTAATGGCTGTGTTTGTCCTTTTATGAGATTAGCTTTAGTCTGGCTTCTTATATAAATTGCCTTAAAAGCCTAATTGCGCACAGTGATAAAGTGTCAAACTCATGAGAAAAAAAAAAGGCGCCGGCTACCTGCCTTGTACATAGTATTATTTACATTTGGAAAAATCTACTGGTGGTCGAGCTGCGAGATAATTGGTACCACAGCTGCGCCGCCGATTATAGCTCAAAGATGAGTTATTCCGAGACCCCTGCCTGGGACAACAGTGCACCAAATGCGGACGGCCCGTGTCAGCGGTGGCATTGGAACAGTTGATCCTGCTGGAGCTCATCCGTCCGTGCCGATACGGGGCTTGCATAAAGGACGGAAAAAGGCGAGCAAAGTAGAGCGGAGGTGCAGACGGAGGAATAGGGAGAAGTAATATTTAGGCAGCTGCGTGTGCATGGCTGTCAGCAGACAGGGGTGCAGAGAAGAGAGCGTGATATCGGTGCCTTCAGCCAGGCCTGAGACAAACTCCTGCTGCAGTATTGATGTCACTGCGCCCTCCTGACAGCAGGCCGTAAATCACGTGTTGCAGTCATGTATAGATTTACCAACACCTGCCGCCCCTGCTCCTCCTATGCCGCAGCAGTATTTTATCTGTCCGACCTGAATAAACTGAGAGAACTTGTCAAAACATGTTTACAAGTTAATGCGTCGGAGAAAACCTATCTCGCCGGTCACTTCCCCGGCGAGACGCTCCACAGTGGCCGCGGTTTGCGTGAGACAGCTGGTCACATGTCTGCAGTCCTGTGCTAGACTGGCCCAGTGCCTTGAGGTGGTGGTGGCAGCTGACTTCCCTGATTCACTGGGAATATGAGCTGAGTGTTGTGTGCCTCACAATGGATTGACTCATAGGCAGCAGACGTTGAGCTTGTTCACTGTCCATCTCCTCGACTTTTTTTTTTTTTTTCCTCCAGAACTTTGACTCCCCTTTCACTGCCTCTGTGTTCGGGAACAGACAGTGGGCTTTTCTTTTCCTTCTGTATTGTTGCTCCCATTCAGACCAAGGGGAATGACCGCTGCCTTTTGAGGGCTGACTCACACAGTTGTCTACTGTGTGAATATGATTTTTCACCTGACGTGCACTCTCCTCACACCGCTTTATCGGGCTTCTCCCCTCGCTTAGGTTCTGATCAGATCACTGCCTGGATTTCTCAGGAAGATCATGACCATGAGAATCTCTACCAATAAGTTTCATCAGCTCTCTTGTATAAAAACAATGAAGAGCTCATGGCATCAAGGTCAGCTTTGCTTCTTGTCACATCATCACGAAGCGATGTTCAGACCCTGAGGTGTTGGAGCGACTCAGAAAATGCTGATGTGTCTCAGCCCTCGGCGCAGTCCAGGAATCGAATCTGAGCCTGGGACTAAAATTAGACCAAATGCTGAAGATGTCGAGGCTCAGGCCGTGGATTCATTCCCCACAATGGGGGGAGAGAGGGTGAAACGACAGCTGTATAGTCACAGTCCAAAATTAGTAACGGCCGCTTTCCAAAAGGTGGATAAAAATATTTTTTGGCAAAAGTAAATGAGGTCAATCACTAGAAGTGGATACTGTAACAGTATGACATACTGTCACTATTTTACCTCATCAAGTCCCAAACACTCCCTCATTTTAACAGCGAAGTGTGTTTAAGGCAAGCCTACAGACGAAAAAAAAAAGTCAAAAAAAATTGCAAAAAAGTTTTTTTTTTTAATTGTGTCAAAATTGGCGATTGTTTTATTTTGTACAAATGTCTCTCGATATTTTAGCGTAAGCTGTATTTGTTTGTTTTTTAACTTTAACGCATATGTTAAGAAATATATGGTTCACTGTAAAAGTAAAGTTTAATAAAATAAAATCTTGGAGGGCGTGATGTCATACTGTCATCAAACTTCTATTCGATTGGTCTAGCATGATCACATGTCAGACCATACCATTGCTTGCAAACCAACGCTTGCCACAAAGACGGTGTAGGACTTTTTAGGACGATCCTAGGACGTACCGATTGTGTTCGAGACGTTGAAGAGAAGTGAAACAATAATAGGGTTCCACTTACGACCTATTCATAAACATGGGCGCAGCTGTGTTGCTAAAACGCGCTACTATTATTTTCCTGAAAATCCCTTCCTTTTCAGGTGAGGTTCTACTGTACTTCTCCGTAGTTATCTCAGTGTAATGAATTGTGTTTGTCCAAATGCATCACATGTAGTGTTCTGTTTTATATTTCTAGCCCTTTACCACCAACCGTTTTTTTTTTTTTTTCGACAACTATTTAGCCTTCCAGCCATGAGTCTATTTATCACCAGTGAGTTACCACTTGTCTTGTCCTCTAATAAACCATTTTGCTCTGCTACAGGCTGGTGAAACAGGACTGTAAATTTGTTCCTGTGGTCACTCTCACTCCCCCATTACATTATAACATGCGCTGCACCCACACAGTGGCCACTAATTGCTGCTGGTTATTAGAGCGAGGTCACTTCAGACACTGACCTTGCTTTAGCCAATCATAACGGAGCATGTTCCCCGGTTGAGCACCAATCACTATGAATCTCCGAAGCACCAACATGTGGAATTAATTATTCAGAATGGCTGCCCCCTACCTTCACTGTGTAATAGCCACACAGGTTAGTTTGTACCAGGTACTGATGGGGGCAGAATGAAGATAAGAAGATTAGATTGCTCTATGACACCATTCATTTTCTTCCTTTAGTAGAATATAATGTCAACACTGGTGTTTTCCCAGTGCTGTTACTAATGACTGACATGTTCAAGACCAATGACAATGAGGTTGACTTCAATATTTATTGCACGGGGAAATAAAGAGGTAAGAGATAAGAACCTCAGCTCAAAATCTGCAAATGGAAAACATAGTTTTTTGCAATTGCAGAAACAGGAAAGTGCCACGGTGTTCTATTTCAGGGACTGCTGTTTTGTCGATTGTGTTCTCTGCTGATACCCAAGAGTACGATTTATTCCAAAAACAAAGTACATATTTAAAGCTGTAGACAAGTTGACTCTTTTACTCAATGGTAGACGTGTCCCTGACAGACATTAGGTCCAAAACTGAGCTCTCATGTCAGTTTAAGGCTACAGAGTAATTCAACTGTTTGATATAAATAAGAATCGAACAGTGTGGAATACTGTGAAATAATCTTTTACAAATTGATGTAATGAATGAGAGTGCAGTAGGTAGAGGAGCAGGTAGTTGGATTAATCTCACAGCTACAATGTGTATTTGCTGAAAAATGGCGCTGAGGAACAGCAAGGTTACCCACTCAGTCTGCAAATGCGTACGAATCATCATGCAAATATCAAGGATGGCTGATGACTCCGAAAAAACAAGGAAAAGTTCATCCAGATAGAAGCAGCCAGAGTAGACCACACCTCCACTGGCGATGTTCACCCCTGTTTTGATATTTGTCTGTAACCAAATGCTCTTATCGCGGCCCACGAGCAAACATGCAAACAATCTGGCCTGTGTGTTTCCAGTCACATGGGTCTGAAGTCTCTGAGAGTCAGCGTGTCTGTCCTGGTATTTCCTGAGGCTTCGTAAACATACTGTACACACACATTCTCTGTAGCACGCAGGGACACACTGGTGCTTCTAATTGAGTGGCCAGTAGTAGTAATTATGCTGTTTAGTCTACTGTATAAGCTAGTTATTTACATTTTTACATACTTTTAAAAATGATCATTTTCAATGTCTAAAATCCTTATTTAAACATTAAGCCAAATGCCTAAATTTAAGCCAAACATTTTTACATGTGGGCCACACATGGATTTTGGGGCGGAGTGCAAAGCAGAAAGGTGGCAAGTTCGTTAAAATGGCAAGTAAAAGTTGTGTACAAAACTTTAAATTCTTAATTAATTAATTTTCAACCCTTATTACGCAGGGCAAAGACAGACAAAAAATTATAATTTATACAAACAATTGTCGGACCGCATTAAAAACATTCAACGTGCCGCATTCGGCCCCCAGGCCTTAGTTTGCGCATGCCTGGGTGAGCTCTATTGTATCTTTGAGTAAGTATCTTTTTTTTAGTGGTGTACTGTAAAAATTATTTAGATTTTTTTTTCAGAACGAAAATAAAAATATTAGTGTTTTAAGAGTAAAGTTCAACTCGCACAACAGAGAGGATTTCGTGTTTTTAAATTTCCCCTTTCAAAGATCTCAGCTTCACCTGGATTCTTCGGCGTGTTGTAGCTCGCCACCGCGGTCTATAGGAGGTGTTAATACTGTACATACAGTATATGCCGCGGATGTAAATTATCTGGATCTTAACATGTCAAGCTGAAATATCATGACGTCCGACCTACGTGTCATCTGCCAGATGTGTTGAGTATTGTCAGCGCCTCTTGTCACAAAACCTCTCTTGTTATTCGCCCATCGAATGCAATTTCACGGCAGCGCAGTGACAGAATATGATATTCAATAGCAGCAGATCTTTGCGCGGATTATAATTTAGTCTCTGTGGGAGATGTGGGTCATCTGAAAGACTCTATTTCCTTATATTTTGTAATCCCCATTTGTTCTGCTTTTTTTTTAGACAGAAACACAGCTTTGAGGACTTTGTTAGATTACAATGGCCTGGGCAGGACGCTGGCTCCTTATGTTGTCCAGCTTCTATAGGGTCCATCCACATGTGTGGCATTTAAATGTCTTTGTTGTTGTTTTGCTTATTTCAAGCAGATTATGTTGGACTTTTATAGTAAAATTGATTAACACAGATCTTTTTTAAAGGTGACATTGTAAGCACTGATATGCTGTGGCTGATCTTGCTACGGTCAAATAAGATAAATGGTATGTTTCTGGAAACCCGACCAGGAATTTCACGTCGAAATAGCAAAATGAATGCTTTTATGACAGATTTTGATATTTTACCTATATTTGACCCCCAGTGGTGTAGACGATGAAAGATAAAAACACAAATACAAATTTTGCAAGGGGGAAACATACTTTTACAGTAGCTCAAGAACATATAATAGGAAAATAGTTGAAAAAATAGAAGATGAAAATATATATATATACATATAACATTTAAAATAAGATATGTTAAATAGAAAGATAAGGAAAATGTACTTATAGGCAGTATGACATGGTGATAAAAATAACAACTAAAAATGTAATAACAACTATATAACAAAAATTTAATAACTTGGGACATAATTTTGACAAACCTAAGAAGTAAAAATAAAAAATAAGATTTAACAGGAAGTTGCTGCAAAGACTTGGTATGGTGGCTTAGTGGTTAACAAAGCGGACTTGGGTCTGCAGGGCTTCAGGTTCTAATCCAACAGGTGCCCTGTAGCCCCTGCCACTTCTTGTGGGCTCACCACCTACAGAAAGGCTCTCAATATGGGGCAATGTGATTTGGGTGGCGCCAACACGGCAACGTACAAGCAGGAGAAGATGAATGAAGAAGTTACTTTTGCATAAAATGCTCAGAATGCTAAAGAATGGAGAGTGTTTTTTTGCGCAAAACATTTAACTGTAAGCTTAATGTAACTTGTTCCTTTGTACATTGACTTATGTTTAGAGATTGGACACTTGCTTTGGTCTTAACTTAGTCAAACATCATTGTTTGGTGAGAAGTTCCATGAAACCCAAGACCTAAATGTAATTAATGTACATTGTATTGGAAACTGGATTTATCACATTTCTTGACTTGTCCCTTTTTTCAGGGGTTGCCACTACAAGTCAACAATTTCCAACTCCTTTTGTCCTCTGTATCTTCTACTCTGACTCCAACTACCTCCATGTCTTCTCTCCCTGCATCCATAAATGTCCTCTCCGTTTCCTAGCTGGTAGCTCCATCTTTTAGCATTTATCTACCAATGTAACCGCCAAGGATTTGTCACATTGATTTGAAACCCAATTACACCTGCACTCCGATAGTTTATTTGTTTGCAAAATGATCTGTGTGAGAGCACAACTTGAGAAAGTCTGCTTTAGCATCTTGTGTTTGTTTTACTCCCAACTTGAACTTTAACTCTGACCACTCTGCTCCATTACCCACTGCAAGCCAAGCAAAGCAAAGTTCATGTTTATGGTGGAATTGGGGGATTGGGGTCTGCAGGATATACCCATTTAACCTTGCCTGAGACCAGCAGAGCTCAAGAAAGGAAGTCATTCATTTGGTGTGTGCTGATAAAGGTTGAACATGTTACAGTTTCTTGATTGTTCTTGGTAAAATACTCAGCTGTTCCGACCGTGGTGCCTCACTCCCTTCATGCCAGTTTTCAACAATTGTGGAAAGAATTTGCGAAGCCAAGCTTGAACATCGGAAATTGATTTGTTTATATATCATTTCAGCTGTAGCAGAATGTTGCTCTGATTCAGCTACACGCCCCAATGTCAAGACGGAGCGGGAAAAAGTAAAGCATTAGTCACGGCTGACAGGTTCACAAACTTCAACTGTATTTTATAAAACTGGTTATAGGTTTGATGAAATACAGGGTTTTCTATTAGAAGCAAAACATTTTCCCTTATAAAATATAATACTGTGTTGAAGCTTTAAAAGACTGCAGTATTGTGAAAAAAGCATCTGAAGACTATGTGACAGCCGCAGGCTTTTTCTTGACGGTTCAGCAGGCCAAGGTACAGACCTGCAATTATAGGGATGTTATTATTCGGCATGCAATATCCATCTAATGTCTGTCATGGCTTTCTGCAAAATGACTGGGATTGGTTGTAGTGCTCAAGTACAAGCATTGATACATGTTTTCGTGCTTAAACTCTGCGCGTTATTGTTTGGTTTTTTCATTTGTCCAATTCTTCAGCGTCATGAGCTGCCATTCAACACAGTTATATGTGGAAGTGAGTCAACAGGAGGTTATATCTGCTGAAACAATGTGTGGGTTTTTCAGGATAATTTACAGACCTCAATGTCAACTCTAATCAGGACGATTTCTTCTCCGCATAATATTTCCAGTGACAACAGTTAAGAGGGAGGTTTGTGGCAGCCAAGAATTTCCAAGAGAGATTTGTCAAATCCAAACCAGATTCTACATCAGGATAAGCAGAGGAATTTTTTTATTTTTTCCTTACACACAACTTGACATGCTTTTGGGACGTATTGATATTTACACTGCAGTTCCAGGCAACATGAGATGGTAGGTAACAATTGTTCGTGCATTTGTTTAATATCAGCTCTGATACTGTCTCTTATACACATCTAGATGTGTATAAGAGACAGGAATGCTAAAGAATGGAGAGTGTTTTTTGCGCAAAACATTTAACTGTAAGCTTAATGTAACTTGTTCCTTTGTACATTGACTTATGTTTAGAGATTGGACACTTGCTTTGGTCTTAACTTAGTCAAACATCATTGTTTGGTGAGAAGTTCCATGAAACCCAAGACCTAAATGTAATTAATGTACATTGTATTGGAAACTGGATTTATCACATTTCTTGGTGCATTTGCTCTGAACAATAAATCGGATGCAGCCACAGTTGCGATGTCAGTACAATCCCGTAGCTTTTGATTTTGGGTTCTATTGAAAAAAAAAAACACGAAAATTGGTTAGATATCAGCTCTGATATTAAACTCTTATGGGTGATTGTTGTTGTTTTCATTTTATTTGTTCAAACAAATGTACCTTTAGTGGAACCAGGCATTAAAATGAACAAGATATAGAAGAAAACAGCAGGGTGGTGTTGTAATATACATCTATATATATATTAGGGGTGTGCAAATTAATCGTTTTGGATCGAGCTGGATCGATAGTTTAGTATTTTTTATGAATCGGACCGTAGCCTGTGAATCGAAAAATGAATCGGATCGTTATGGGAGTGAATCATCACACCCCTAATATACACTATATACATATTAGGGGTGTGCAAATTAATCGTTTTGGATCGCACTGAACCAAATCAGATCAAACTGGATTGATTGTTTAATATTTTTAATTAATCGTTCCTGAATCGGATTGTAGCCTGCGAATCGAGATATGAATCGGATCATTATGTGAGTGGTCACACCCCTAATATACACTATATATATTAGGGGTGTGCAAATTAATCGTTTTGGATCGAACTGAACCAAATCGGATCGAACTGGATTGGTCGTTTAATATTTTTAATGAATCGTTCCTGAATCGGGTTGTAGCCTGTGAATTGAGATATGAATCGGATCGTTATGTGAGTGAATCATCACACCCATAATATACACTATACTGTAGATATATTAGGGGTGTGCAAATTAATCGTTTTGGATCAAACTGAACCAAATCGGATCGAGCTGGATCGATCATTTAATAGTTTTAATGAATCGTTCCTGAATCGCATCGTAGCCTGTGAATCGAGATATGAATCGGATCGTTATGTGAGTGAATCATCACACCCATAATATACACTATACTGTAGATATATATTAGGGGTGTGCAAATTAATCGTTTTGGATCAAACTGAACCAAATTGGATCGAGCTGGATCGATCGTTTAATAGTTTTAATGAATCGTTCCTGAATCGCATCGTAGCCTGTGTATCGAGATATGAATCGGATCGTTTTGTGAGTGAATCGTCACACCCCTAATACATATATTTGTTGTTAAAATGCTGCATCCGGAGAAAGTGTTTTCACTGTTTCCAAGCTGGATGAGTTCAAGAGTGTGTTTCCATCTGTGTGTCTGCATGACCGCATGGTGCATAGAGCTGGATCCCCTCGAGGTTAAAGAGGCAAGTTGTTGCGGAGCAGCAGAGGTGGCGATGAACTGTTTCTGTAAATAGCCCACCCTGCATTAAGGACAGCACGCTGGGCTGCTCTCCGTGCAGTCCTGACCGAGCTGACCGGGCTGACGCTCACATTTCCTCACAGCGAGGGAGACAGTGGGAGCCAATGCCGACTGTTTCTTCACTTAATTCAGGTCAGAACTGATCCAGTCTCCCTCGTAAAGCAACGGCGCTTGTTACCCTGGTGCCCCCCTCACCACCAGCTGGTGTCAAAATAGCACGGGCAGCTCAGAGGAGTTCCTCAACTGCTCTGTCTGCTGCTGTTGTGAAATCACGCTGCCCTCATTTGAGTTCCCGAGTATCTACACTCATTTTCACGTCCAAACAACATCTTGGTCTTATTTTTGTCTTTTGCCACATTAAGCGGCTACGAGTGAGTTTGCCTCGCAGCATACGTGCTGCACATATTGTATGTGTGTGTGCTAGAAAGTAGGTCATTGATTTAAAACTTGGACACTGATTATGTGCTGGCCTAGAAATGGGCTATAATCGGGTGTCTCCCACACTGAACCAGCTTTTCATAAGTTGCTGTAATTTCAAGGTCAGAGAAAACAGCACAGTCTCATTGTCTCTGTTGCTTGTCAGTTTCAACAGATTGTTGTCTTTAGAATCTGTCCGATCTTGTAGGTTTGCTCGTATAAAAATGCATTAGCGGAGAAAGAAAGGAGGGGAAAAAAAATGAACACTGGGAATATCATGTTCATCTGCCTTTATAGCTACTAGAATGTGCCAGATCTGCAGGCATGCCCTGTTCTGTCCCTGATAGGGGTTGATGTTCTCATCTGATGCCATTTGAACCAATAATGTAAATATTCACGGCCTTTGAACAAGCCAGGACGTGAGCTGATCTGCCTGTGACATAGTCTCCGTCTCTTGGAACACCCTCATCAGGGAGAGGCATTTTCTTCATGAGCCGACTGAACCACAGGATGAGGCTTTGATGAGATTTCAGAAAATATTTCTGGGTAAGAGTTCAGCCATGTTTACAGTATGGCCTGATATTCAACACGCAGAAACAAATGTACCCACTGAAAAGAATGCAGCAGGTCAGCAGGGCAGGTTTGTGAGCTTCCCATCCTCTTCCTTGATTTTGGGGAGTCAAAAACAAAGCATCAGTCCTGCTAAAGTGAAGGCAAATGTGGTAGCACATGAGTGGCAGCGTGTTTTCCTAATGATTTTGAGTTTGCATGTTTGCAGCTTAGCAATTTCCTATCCTAACCCGGCCTGCCTCCTACTTAAAACGTTTGCTGCCTGTTAAATGAGCCTTTGCCATCTTTGCATTTATTATTATAGTGAAACAATCGTAGCCAAAAAGGCATCACAGCTGCAAGTTGTGGCAAAGAGAGGAAACAGAGGGAGGGAAATAGAAAAGATTGAAAGGGAAAAAAAAGGAAAAGTGACCAAGAGGAGAACAATTGACCAGGCGTGATACTGGAACGAGAGGTGACCCGATTGCCCAGCTTGCCAAGAGGAGTGGAAGGAAGCGACAGGAAAGGCAGGTCCCCCGGTCCCTCAGTCTGGCCTGGCTCGCCGCTGTTCCTGGTGGTTCCCACTGTGGCCTTCCTCTCCTCCCCAACGTGTCCCCCCTCTCTCACCCACGCCCTCTTTCCTGCACTGCTGCCTGTCATGGCTCGCTACATTGGAACAAAATGATCAGCTCTCACCTCCTTATGAACACAGGTCATCAAGGTAGCCATGCAAGACCCGGGCCTTCTGTATTAGATAGGGATCACCGACGTGGGGGGAGGAGCTGCTGCTGCTGCTGCTGCTGCGGCTGCAGAATGGTCAAGTCAATATTTTGGCTTCTTAGAACACATTCTTCTGAGGGCATTTTTTTTTCCTCCACCTGCCAACACTTTAAAGTCATTGTTACAGCTTTTATAGTTTGCTTTGCTGTTGAACTGCACCCAGTACCTGTTTCTGTAGCTCATATGGTAATTAATTGTAATCGCACTCATCATCGTAGTTTTACAGATAAGACACCCAGGAGCAGTCCTGACAAAATACTCTATTCCTGTGAAAAACAAACCCCAGACCTCTGGTACATCCTTCTCCTCCCTCCCTCTCTGTGTTTGGCTCCGCTTTTGGTGACAAAGCACTCAGTTGTATGGAGAGGGGTGGGAGCAGTACATTTGCATACCTTTTTAGCATGTGGCTGAGAGAGCCTTTACTAAATTCTGTCCCCCCACCACCCAGTGAGGTGAACCCAACTATCCGGGGGGAGGGGGTATTGGGGCCAGAGGGGGGGGTAGGAACCAGGAGGTGTAGGGTGGTCTCTTCTTGGAGACGAGAGGCACCATCTGAGCCAGAAGACAAACAATGTGCTCAGACCTGAGGTGACGGTGGCAGTCTGGTGTTGGCAGACCAGGGGGAGCAAGTCCAGACACAAAAAGTGAGTCTGAACAATGGGGTCAGAGAGCCACTAATTAGTAGTTATGTAATAACTTAACTATCAACTAATATTTGAAGACATCAGGGGGATAGATTTAAGTTTCATATTACAGTCAGCTCTCTTTGATTTGCCGCTGGAATCATTTTTAATTTGAAGTTGTTGGTGTTGTATTTAAACGGCGCAGACAGGTCTTCTTTTTAATTGTGTTGTCAGTAATGGCTTAGTGGAGAAATGAATCGTCTCAAGTGTTGCTTTTGTGCCTTTTCAGTAGAACATCGAGGCCATTATGTATATTATGATCCCTGAACACACACAAGTGGACACCGTGTGATTAACATCTACGACCGTCCAAAAGGAGCCTGGTTGCAGGCCAAATGCCGGAGTGAGGCTGGGCAGATTGTTTCCTCAGGCTGAGGCGTGCACTTCAGCCATAAATGATTACGTCTGGAATGTGTGTAATCGGAATACTGTTCAAAAAAAAAATGTGGTATCCGATGTGCCAGTAATTATTTCTCAAATTATTTCACCAGTGAAAATACACTATGTATTTGCCTTTTATTATTGTATCCAACCAAACCGTGTGCCTCTGCCAACTGGTGTTTCTGGAGTGACGACAACATGGACAGTGCCTCGAGGCAGTGATGTTGGTGGATGATCTACAGAGGTTAGCCTTTCAGCACCCTGAATCAACCATTCTCAACTCAGCTCTAAGAACATAGGATTCTTTTTTATCGGTGATCGTTCCTAACCATTGGAACCACTCATCTTTGAGAACTTGATTATTATGATCCTTCTGTATGTGTTTCAAGACCTAGTGCCAAAATGTAAAGGTGCAAAGTAGAGGAGAGATAGTAATTATTAGGGGTGTGCAAATTAATAGTTTTGGATCGGTTTGGATTGATTGAACTGGGTCGATCGATTTTTTTTATGAGTTGTTCCTGAATCGGTTCGTAGCCTGTGAATCGAGATATGAATCGGATCATTATGTGAGTGAATCGTCACACCGCTAATATACACTATCTATATAGGGGATGTGCAAATTAATCGTTTTGGATCCGTATGGATCGAACTGAACCGAATCGGATGGAACTGGATCGATTGTTTAATATTTTTTATGAATCGTTCCTGAATCGGATCGTAACCTGTGATTCGAGATATGAATCGTGATCGTTATGTGAGTGAATCATCACACCCCTAGTAATTATATAATTTACGTACTTTTTACCCTTGATAAACCATCCCCACCCTGTTATCAACTCTTCCTGGACTATATTCATCTGTCCCGCACAAATATCTACAAGACAGCAAAGTTGGAAAATGGAAATATTGAAATAAACATGAAGATTATGTCCATTCCTTCATCTTTCTTCTCTTATTTGTCATTGAGTCACTGGCAGCAGTCTCCTCAACTGCCACCCAAATCACACGGCTCCATACTGTCAGCCTTCCTGTAGGTGTTGAGTCCACTGGAAGTTATGTGGGTCGGGACGGTGCTATGATCACTGAGAACCTCAGTTGCAACCTGGCAGCTGGTGGATTTGAACATGAAGCTTTGCAGACAAAGTCTGCTTTCTATACCGCTAGGCCACCACTGTCGCCCATGTTATTAAGATATGTTTAATTACATACTATATAATTAAATACATGATCATGAAAAACACGGAATGGGACACAAATGTTAGTTTAAGTAAAAAAAAATGTTGCTTTTATCACAAAAATAATTTAAAAAATTAACCTTGTATCCCCTGATGCAGTGCATTGTTTTTGCAAAGACTAGGTTATGACCTTCAGGAGAGATAATTAGGGTTACAATATAATACACTGATTAATGTTCAATAATGGTGATTTGTGTATAATGGTTATTGACTTGGGCCACAAAGATTCATGAGTTTTAATATATGGGTCCTTAGTAAATAATTAACACTGGAAAACACTGCTACAGCGTAACTCTCTTATATATATAGTGAGGGTATATTGACACCTTGCAGCAAGTTATCAGTATCAAGTGCAAGCACAGTATAATAATTGTAGTTGTAGTGTAGTTAACAGCAAAAAAAAACCTAACCTTAGTTGTTTTTGTAAAAAAAAAAAAAAAAAAAACACCTCAGCCTTTGGCACGGCTGAGCTAGGGGGATGGGTGGAGGAGTGA
>JAFBJS010005334.1:39617-92168 GCA_016785265.1 Paraplagusia blochii
AGATATTTTTCTGTTAAAACTGCAGCTATGGTTCATCAAGAGGTCAGGCACTCATAAGGATGGGTAAAAACACAAGTGTATGACACCAAGAGAAATTATCCAAGAGGCCCTGCCCATTAGAAGAAAGGACGTGTACAAAAATATTGAATATATGTCATTGGCCCTTGATTGAGGACTCTGCTAAGTCGTCTCCCCCGGAGAATCTCTCCTTCCTCCCTGGACGCATCGGTATTCTTTGCAGCCACAAACGAGATGAGAGGCTTCCCGATCCAGTTACACAAAGGCAATCAAAACATGGCAGCCCACAATCTCTGGCAAATTAGAGTGCAAGTGGCGTGCTGCGGACCTGAGCAGGGGCCAAGAAGGAGGTGACGGTGGGTGGAGGTGGAGGTCTGTCTGTTGCGTGGGATTCATCACATGCCTCTGCCCCCCCCCCTTCACTCCCCCCACACACACACTCTCCCCCCGCCTCCCCCTTGTATGTACACACACCCCTTACAGCTTCATAAGGAAGATTTGTGACACAGATTTACTGCAGCCTGTGCTGCCTAACCTCTAAATCAGCATCCTCCCTCCCACGCAGCACAGACCCCCACCCTTCCTTAACATGCAGACACACTTGGACACAGACAAACTGTGTCTGGTCACTCTGGGCTCTGCGGCACGGCTGTGACATATGGGGGCAGAGAGAGGGTAGGGGAGGGGTAAAGAGGCAGAAGCAGTCAAAAGCCTCCTCTCTGCGGATCAAGCGTCCGCGTGTCTGGTAATGTGTTGTCATTGACCAATTAGGAAATCCAGATCAAACAGGCGCAGGGAATGGCCCCTCACTGCCCCTCTCTGAGCACTCTGCTCATTTTAATTGAGCACATTTGTGGAACGAGAGGCTTTTTCCCGGTGGAAATTCATGGCTGCAGATATCAGCAAGCTGCTAAAGCAGGATCAGGTTATCTGAGAATCTGCTGATGTGATAAAATATATTTATTAGACCAGTTATATTATCTGTATCTGGTCAGCCAAAGAGGTTGATAGGTTGATCTTCTCTTAAAAAGTAAAAAAGAAGTGCTTATAATTTATTGTCATATACACATCAATGTGTGCTTTCTACATAATAAAGCAGTCCATATATTTATCCGTATTTTTGTATCCGGACTAGAATTCAGCTCTTCTAGTTTATAAAAAAGCCCAAGTTGTCAGATCACAGGCCGTCCTGCAGGTGGCGCTATAAGTACAGATGTAATGTAAGACCATGTAGGATGGTGATAATTACCTACTTAATGTAAGAACTGCACGGAATGGTTAAGTTTAAGGAAGTGTTTATTCCCTCCTGTAGCTAGCCGGCTAATAACAGATTAGAGCTAATTAGCTGTTTCATTGCTGTGACCGAATGCTAATGATGCCATGTTTTTATACTTATTCACACATTCTCATGTCTTTTATAATTGGAATAACTAAACAGGGGTTCAGGTATCTTATGCTAATTTTTTATGAGAAAATTAAATAGATTGATAAGTCAAATATTAAATATGCTAATAGGCTAAATGGACACAGATGCCTGCGCTTAACGCCTGATTCCTGTCAGTGCTGTTACAGTGAGGTCTGGTGATTGGATCAAATATTTTTGGCGGAATCTGTGTGGAAACGGCGAAAGATCAGGTTGCTGCTGTCCATCAGTGTCCGGGCAGATTGAGCTCATGCACTATTTAAAGCCCCCTTACCCTCACTCTCTCCTCCCATTCACTCAAAGTCACAAAAGGCCAAGGGTTACCGGCACAATGGAGACGAGGAAGACCTCCATCCCCCTCCCAGTCTTATACCAGTAACCCTATCAAGCCCAGACACACATGGATGAGTGAAGAAACTCACGCAACTCCCCTTAAGTTATCACCACTGACGGCAGACAGAACACACTGGCGTGGTAACAAACACACAAACACACACACCCTCGTGTTCTGCTCTCAGCGCCTCTTTGAATTCCTTTCAATGTATCTTGCTGCTCGCCTGTCACTCCTCCCCCCAGCACTATCAGTCTCTTTCTCCCAGACCTCATAATGGCTCCTCCTGTAGCTGCTGCATCTGCGGCTCTCGCTATTTCAAAGTTTTAGCCGGCCGGATTAAGCGTGGTATGTGGAAAATGAACAGCCACTCACAGGAGGGATACATGAGCTGAATGCATAATAAACTAGGAGACTGACAGGGGGAAAAGAAAGCAGAGAACGGGATTGGTAAGGAAAAGGTGGGGGAAAAAAAAATCTTTCACAAGTTGTCCGAAACACTATGGGCACCTACGCAGCAACAATATCACTCTCTCAAATGGAAATAAAATGCATCTTTGACTACACTTTTGTGTGTCCAAAAAAGCACTTTTAAGACCTGGTGTTTCAGACCAGTCTGAGTGTGGTACTGATGGCTTTCTTTGTCAGATATTGAGTGCAAACGCACTTCATATCCCAACAATACCTGCAGGTTTTCCCCTGGTCGAATGGTTTCATCATAATTATTGTCACATGCCCCTAAAAAAGTGGTCGGCAGCAAGTGGCTGATGGAGCACCGCAGTCAGGCAGCAAAGAGCTGTAGCTATTAGCTGTTTGCCACTCTGCGCCTGGTCATCTGTCTCATATGGGCTGCCGCCAGTGGCCCAGGGGAATTGACCACCCCTAGAGCACCACCCCCCCACACCTCCTCTTCTACTATTATTGTATAGAATGTCGGGAAATTAAAAGACTGAGAAAATGCCGCTTTGCTACTCTGTGACTGTGTGTGGTAAGAATTTTCTGTTGCTCTGCTTTGCTGCAGGGGCTGAGGAAAGTTGTAGAATCGTCAGGGCCTGGGAGGTGAAAACAAACCAGCCCCCGGTCTCCTTTTGTCCTTTTCTTTGGGGCTGTAGTAGCAATCGGCCCATAATACCACAGTGATATGTTACACTTGGTTAGAGAGGAGATATTGCTTAGGCCCCTCTGTGATCCCCGACCCTGTGTGTTCGCCAGCATTGATGGCGGTGGTCAAGGCTTGGGGAGTGACCCCGCCCTCCTCCTTCCGTCACCACTCTGCTCCCTTTGCTTTTCTAATCGCTTCGCAGATGTGCCTGATGGCTGAACAATCTCTGTGTACTGAACAGGGGGCTCCCGCAAGTGTTCAGGAGGCTCGCTTATGTGAGCTGTCATGGAGAAAAAAAAAAAAATGAGAGGGCAGAGAGGGAGGGGAGGGAGAGAGCATGAGGAGGGAGCTGGAGGTAGGGTAGGAGATGGAGAGAGACAGAGGGGAAGGGGGAGAGATCAGTGAACAGCAACCAACACAGCAGGGTTTGGATGGAGTGTGTGGGTGTGTGTGTGTGTCTTAACTGCGAGCCCGCCCTCTCTCACATGGTGGCTGCTGGAGCTACAGACCAAACCACATTAAATAAAAGAAATCCATTCTCAAGCCTGTTAAGGAGCCATGCGGGGAGGTGCAAGTGCATGTGTGTGAATGCACTTGAGTGGCAGTGTGTCCATATGTGTGTGCAACAGAGAATTCTGGGGAAGGGAGGAGGGGAGATGGGACAGGCAGAAGGCAGCTCATATTATCCACTGTGCCAGCTCTGGATGGAGCCTGTCGGGGGATTATGGCACATTCTGTAAAGCAACAATGGGAGCGGTGCAGAATCGTACACATTTCCATCCTCTCGGCTTTCTCCTCTGTCGAACAAACACAGCTTTGTCCTTGCTGCCTCTCTGGCCACTTACCAGGTGGAGAACCAGGCGAACACCTGGAGTGCTGGAGTTGCCCTCTCCAAACCAAACACCCTCCCCCCTACCCGGCATGAGAAAACAGAATCTCTCCACAATGTTGAGATAATTAAAGTTGAGCTTTCGCGCCGGCCTCGGCCGACTTTCAGAAGAAAACAAGACACACACAAATCAAAGCTCATTAAAATCATTGGGGTGAGGAGATGTTTCCTCCTCTCTTTTCCTTCACACCGTAATCTTTATCGGCCCTGAGCAAGTGCAGCGAACAACCATGTTCGAGTCAATGATGGGCCGTTTAGGGCTTTACTGTCTAATTCTCCTACAAGTAAAGACGTGTGGACAGGATCACCTTGATCCTTGTCTTCTTAGACGGCACTGCTGATTATTCTGGTCAGTCCACTGTGGTTCATTTAAAAGAGTCAGCAATACATGCAATTTTTTTCATTAAGTCAGGCGTAGTCTGTGCGATTTTCAGACAAATTTGCATCTTGCTTGCAGGGGTTAGCTACAAGTGATGATCACCCCATGATCAGCTCCCGATTGATTGGATAATGATCAAGTATGTTCAAAATCCTGGTTGCCGCTCATGAGCCAATTGTCATGAGTCAAAATCAACATGGAAAAAGAATAGAACAACTCGGAGCACATTTGAGCATCGGATCATATAATTTGAGAACACGATTCGTGAGCTGTGAACTCTTAACCCCTGTTATTCACGCCTACATTATAAGCAGCAGATGGATGCGGCGATTGGATAAAGTTGCACAGTTTATGCCCAAATTTAGTGAGGTGTGTGATTTCTTGGGTGTGAATCACACTGCTCGTCGGAGATGTGTAGCACCCTGCCTGCTGTGTTGTTGTAAAGAACATTAGCGGCGACTGAGGGTGACTTATGGTACCATGACAGTGGTCCAGCACTCAAGGGGAGGTGAGAAGATCTATGTGTGCATGCGGGTTGCACATACGGTGCCTACGCAGCTTGCTGTGTTTAATGTAGGGTCCAACTTCCCCATCTTGTGTTTGTCTCACAGTTTATCAGCAAGTCAGTTTTGAGGACAGCAATTTATGTCTAGTTGAGTTGCTGCCACCTAGTGACTGGAGGTTTGGCCACCTACTTACTGGAAGCATTGGAAGACCCCGCTTCCGATTTCCCCATCTCAAGGAGCCCCCTCCACTAATTGAGTTGTACTAGCTTAACATTGTAAGGCAACCAAAACCCTCTATTGCGCCACATACAATGGTTGATATATTTTTTCTAAATCCATCTTCAATCTAGGTATCAGGGTGTTCCTTAATGGTAACTTTGTATGTCACCCTTGAGTTTGAATAAACTGCAGATTGTAATCATTTAGGGAAAAAAATATCTCTTTTATAAATTCAAGTTACATGCACATATTTCCGATTTTAAACAATTATGTGAAAGAAAAAACCCAGCGCCTCTTGGAACTAAAGTTAAACTTGAATGTGAGGAGAAAATTCCTAGTTTTCTGAAGTTAAAAATAAAGCAGTTATTACAGCTTGAGATGTTAGAACGGAATCATCAGAACTGCTTTATACCTAAATATTTTGAAATAACTGCTGAGTTCCAGATGCTCAGCTGCAGCCAAACAAACCAAAATGGCATATCACAAGAGCCAGATTTTTATCGTAGCTCTCGCGTAGCCAAAAACGCGCAGCGTGCCGCACCCCGCAGTGGCCTGACTGTTTTGGTTCACAAGCCATTTATATGAATAAATTAAATCTGTTTACCACTTCCCCACGCCTTGACAGCTCAGCTGAGAGAGTGTGTAAAGTGGCACGAGTTCATGATCCATTTGTTCTGCTGTGATGGTGGGATAAAGCTAATCATTGTCTACTTTTCTCCCCTCAGACTGTTTTTATCCTGCAGGGCTGAGACACACAGCCAGTGTACATTTCATTAGCAGGATGGAGTCTCTCTTTGAAGAAGCAGAGCCGGGTTTGGGGCGCCTGAAATCATGTTTATACTCCAAACTGTGCTGTTGTGACAGTTCAAAAAGCAACCTCTCATACTTACTGAAGATAATGTTGCAATTTATTCACCTCCTCCCCCACGCCCCCAAAACAACATCTCCTCCTTTATCCCTGCCTCAGTTTTGTCATCTAATTAAATGCTCCTCCGTTTCCAAAGTACACTTATATAACATAAGGACTCAAATGAGACAAACATGGACCTTGCCTGTTGGGACTTGGTCCTCCGCTCTGCGGGATGCCGTGTGGAAACAAAGCCTTTAAAGTGGTACTACAAGGGGGAAGAAAAATATTGTTTTACCCTGGAGGTGGGCTGATAGCACTGTGAAAAGCCCATTTGAAGAGGTAGGCCTCATCTGTCACCGGGCAATGGAGAATCCAGCCATGCAGAAGCCCCCTGATTATAAAGAGATAATTTCATCCAATCCTCCGGTGGTGCTCCATCGCCTCACCGCCATAGTCCACTGCCTTTCATATTTGTTCCCAGCCTGCATCTCCTCAGCCGGTTCGTTTTATTAGAGCTCCCACTCAATACATATATTTTAGCTCCCTCCTTGAATAGGAAAAGAGAGTGGGTCTCCCTCCTCCCCCTTCCACCTCTACTCCCCCATGAGTCTTTTGTTGTGCAGGAATCCACAGCTTTAAACTTGTTGTGTAATGCCTGCCGTGCAATTTGCAGTAAATTAAGCTCAAGCAAAGCATGTATCCGCATCTACTAACACTCACGCACACACTCTGGGAGTCAGGATTTCTCCACTTATCAAGTTCATATTAGGTAATGGTGCGTAGGAACCAATAAATGATAACATCTGCGAGATTAAAAATACCAAGTAAATAGAGGAGAACGCATAATTGTGTCTGTTGTCATATCTGCACGCTATTGTGTCCTTAATCTTTAATTTGGCTCTTGCAAGTCATTAGCACTGTAACAAAGGGTGTATGTTTAATTAGATCAAGTGAATATCAAGTGAAATTCAATTACTTCCTCGTCCTGCCATGTCGTACTTAAAATTATCTTACAACGAAGGAGACGTTGGGAGGGGGTCAGCAATATTGTGGCCATATGTAGGGGAGCAGGGAGAGGCAGGGGAGGTGAATGGCAGCCCCTCAGTCCGACAGCCCCCCTCCTTTTATTTCACCTCGCCGCTGGAGGTAAGAGAAATGACATGGAGGGAGAAAAGAGGAAGGCAGCCGAGGCAAGGGTAGGAGGGAGGAGAGACGAGAGAGCAGGTCGACTCGCTCATCAATAACCACAAGGTCAGACAGGCAGTGCTGGGCTGAGTGGGCCCTGTTAGGAAGCAGCAGCTGAGGATTTGTAGAGCTTGTAAAGGCTTAAAGCAATGCCGCTCCGCCTTCTTTATGCCACTAGCCAAAGCTTTGAAGGGCCAGGGAGACACCTGCTGGTGACTGAGGAGCACAATGGTACAGGGCCACCCGCAACAATGGATCATCTCAGTATCAGCTGACACAGAGAGAGGTGCAGCACTCCGCTCCAAAGGGAGGTGCAAAGCGTCCCTGTGTGGACACAGTGGTGTATTTAATACTCGACACAAACCTTTCCTCGCAGCACTGTAATTAAACGTGTTGTTAATGATATATGGTAAATTAAAGAGAAATTATTATTCATTTTGACTTATAAAAAAAAAAGAAGAAAAGAAACACTTCAAAAACGCAGCAATGTCGAAATTCCTACGCAGTCGTGAGACCTCAAACGTATCAACGAACGCTTATTTTACGTGTTCAAAGCGCGGGAAAAACGTCCTCGGAGATCTGGTGTTTTTAATGAGCTTTCTAATTTATGGGGAGGAATGCACTAGCGAGCCCTTCTCTCCTCTCGGGCAAAGGCATGAGCAGCACCAATAGGTAGCATAAAAGCTCTTTAGCTGTCTAGTGGAGTAGATTACGGACCCTGCAGTTAAATCCAGCCAGGGACCCCTAAGTGAGTATTATCAGTGTGGTGCAGCGTGCTGCCTCCTCTCTCGGATCTTCTCCCTCAGCTCACCGCTACTTTGTGCAGTGAAATTTCTCACTGTGTAATAGTAATGGAGAAAGATGGCATTGGGGCGGGAGGGGTGAGAGCGTGGAAGGAAATAAAGAGGAAACACTGCAGGAGGAGATGCCCCTGCAGTATCGCCGAGGAAAGATTGAGACAGGATGAAATAGAGAGGGAGTGTGGCGGGGAGAAAGGTGGAGGAGATGGCGCTGCGTTTCCAACCACCGCCCATACATGTGCCTATTAATTCACTCACCCATCCACGTGAAGCTGCGGGTCGCCATAACTTACAACCGACAGATATTTATTCGACGTTGAATGCAACATTAAATCAGACCCCTGTGAGCAGAATTGATAACCTTTAATGTAGCTTGTAATACTCTTCAACTTGTGATAATGTTATGTAGCATGTCACGCCGTCCCCCCATTGTTTGCCTTTCTCTGAAAAATTATTCCACTGGTTTAAAAAAAAAAAAAAAAAAGGGAATGAGGTTTTCCATGAGCCGCTGCTCCAAAATCAATAGTGCGCTGCTAGGGGTTTTGTTAGAGGAACTCTAAAGTTGCTGGAGAGCTGATGGGGGAGGAGAGGAAAGTGAGATGAAATGTGGAGCATGTCTGGGCCCGGGGTACAGATAATTGTTAACCAAAGATTACATAATAGCTGAGTAATGTAAACAGCAAATCACATGCCAAGTTAATGTTCTCACAGGCCAGGATGTGATTTTTCATGTACTTTTTCTGAAGAGAGCCAGTCTGGATGTCTGTTATGTGTGGGTTTATGACCTTATCCCTGGTGATCTTTTTTTTTTTTCCTTCCCCTTCTCACCTTAAGGTGCTTTTAACATCAGACATAGCAACTGAGTCGCACGATGTGTCAGGATTTTCGGGGGAACCACCGGGGCTTGTTAAGGGTGACAGTACAGCTGAGGGAAATGTCATGGCGTCTGCTCTCTCAGGTGCCTGTCACCTGCCAAATCAATACCTCCTTGCTCAGCTCCCAGCTCAACAAACACACACACACACACACACGTATAGACACAGTGTAATATCCTGGTGCTGATGGGATTTGGCAGCTTCTCATGGAAGAGGCAAAGCTTTAACACATGTCTGTGTTTCTCTTGCAGAAAGCTCCAGTTTAATGGCTGGCAGGTAGAGGCCAAAGAGGGACAATCATCATGAACTCTATTCCGTCAATGGACAGACACATACAGCAGACCAATGACCGTCTGCAGTGTATCAAACAGGTGAGAGCCGCTCGCTGTTTTTTTTTTCTAACCCATGTCTGTTTGATTTGATGAAACACTCAACTAGCCTTGACATATCCCGGTGAGATTTACCTTTTCTGCAAATTTACATCCTCTGAATGTGAAAGTGATTTACAAAATTGACATAATTCAATTCAACTGGAAAAGAACTGAGCGTCATCCAGACTATAAATTATTAGGGGAAAGGTTTGCGCTATAAATCATGTGACAAGTAACCTCATTTTCCCATAGGTTTCTTTTTATAGAGTCACATTGAAAGAGGCGAAACATTTCCAGTCAACTTCAGCGCAGACTTTTAATGGCTAGGGTGTGTGTGTGTATCTTTTATGTACTCCTGTTATAAAAACAACATGACATCACTTTATTCTTTGCTGATGGGCAAGGGTAGGATATGTTGTCATTCTGGATTTAGGGTGA
This sequence comes from Paraplagusia blochii, assembly GCA_016785265.1. Classification (NCBI taxonomy): domain Eukaryota; kingdom Metazoa; phylum Chordata; class Actinopteri; order Pleuronectiformes; family Cynoglossidae; genus Paraplagusia; species Paraplagusia blochii. The sequence goes on from JAFBJS010005334.1 coordinate 49,004, forward strand.
CCTCTGCTGGATTACCATAATATATTCAGTTAAGTGGTAAGTATAAGTGGTTAAGGAATCGAACTAGGGTCCGAAGGGTTACAAGTTCAAATCCACCAACGGCCAGGTTACGACTGAAGTCCAGTGAGCATGGCACCATCCCCACTCACAGCTCCCTGGGCGTTCAATGTTGTCCACTGTTCACTTTGGTGATGGGTTAAATGCAGAGGCGACAACCTGGGCAAACTACGGCCAAAGGGCCTGATGTATGTGGTGTATGTCTATTTTTTTGGTCCGACAAACTCTCCAAAAATTTGCTATTAATTAATGTTATAATTATACTTTGCCCTTTTTGGCCTCTGCATTTAACCCATCACTAAAGTGAACAGTGGACAGCTTTGAGCGCCCAGGAAGCAATGTGTGGGGACTATACCATGCTCAGTGGACCTCAGCAGTAGGGGGAATTCGAACTGGGGACCTTGCGGACCCAAGTCCACTTCGTTAACCACTATGCCACCACTGCTGCAATACCTGCTATTCCCCAATCAATAGTGTGTTTTACACAAATTCTCCATCTTTCTGTTCCTAACTTGGCCCCCAAGGGCCACAATTTGACACCATGCTATATTTTAACAATATTGATGTGACTTGTGGTGGAAAGAGAATAAAGTACAAACTTGTACAAGCTAGTGAAGGAGTGATTAAATCACACACCAGAGTGAAATCCTTCACCAGATGGACCTGGAACTGGGACAGAAAAATACAAGATGAATTGATTACAACTTGAAAAAAGAGGGGTCCAGATTTGTTTTTGTTTTTTTTTTTTTCAAAACATGGTCCAGATTTGATACTGTTGAAAAATTCCAAGGGCCATCTGGTTCTCCTAAGTTACTTAAGCCTGGGATTCAGTTCCAGGTAAATGTGCTGAAATTTCACAATTTCTTTTGGAACCAAAACATAGGGCTTATTCATAAAAACAAATTTTACAAAATTACCCACTCTAAATATGACATTGGGTGTGAAAAACCACAAAGTGTGTATTAGATGCGTACTGACGCAGTGATCGGTCGGGTTGTTTGGAATTGCTCTGCAGTAGGGGAGCATACTTGATGTTCCACATGTAACTTGTTCCATTATTATTTTGTCATTTAAAAGGCGGAGGACAACGAGAGGGCTGCTCGTACACACATGTTGACGCAGGCAGAGTCAGGGCCTGAATGTGTCTGTGTCTTCCTGTTTGACTAATCTGTTTGGTCCTGTCGTCAGGCCTGTGGTGTGACTCAGGTTTCTGACTGGGGTCAAGGAGCAGGGGGGGGGGCTCCTCTCCCTGCCCATTTATCACGCTTCTTTCTCCATAGAACGCTGCTGACTCCCAGCGAGTTCTTTTGTTCTCATCTCACCACCATTTACTGCAGGACCAATCTCCAGCAGAATTAAACAGACATACTTGCGTAACCCGGGGCTACTGAGCTCTCCGCCTTTGATCTCCTGTCTTTAACTGATGGCAAGTTTTGTTTCTGGCCTCCGTGAGGAGGTCCTCCTCCCGAGAACGACATCCCGAGCCTTAGGGAGAGACACTCAGACCCAAATGTGGACGTAGTGAGTAGTTTTGCTCTGGGCCGAGAGTTTAAGCTGTTTATGAGACAAAGATATGTGGTGCAGCAGTGAGCAATAGAGGTTGATGTTTTGTTTTTTTTGTTTCTTTTTGGGTGGAGGCAGGGGGCACACAGGATAGACATACACTGTTTCATGTAATGAGCTAGAATGCGGTAAACAGCCTCAGTGTACACTCTTTCACACAGATAAATATTCAATAATCTATCATTCCTCTACACAAGAAGGGAAACTGATTATATTCTCAAATTTTTCTGTTATGGAGCCAAAAAAAAATATTTTGGAAAAGTTCAAACAACCCAAATAAAGTGGGGTTAAATTTATTAACCCTTCACAGCAAAAGTAAAAAACATAACCAACCCATTCTGGTGTCGGTGGCCAGGGCAGCAGCACATGGATAAACATGGTAATTAGAGAGATCCATGGCGTACAAGGAGGCCTCCAGTCTATCTAATAAATGGTTAAGCACTGGGTCATTTCAAACCAGCCCCTAAGAGCCAGCACCCTGCTAATAGAGGCAGCTTTGTGCCACAGACAATCGGGGTTTGGAAGACTTGCATAATAAATACCATTTATGTCCTGCCAATTAGACGAGCAGTGAGCCCATTCAGGCGGCCGTCTATTCTCCTCCCCACACACAAAGATGATCATCCGGGGAGATCAGAACAATTAACTCACTATCTTCTCCCCCTCGCTCCCCATTGTCCAATATCCAAGCCATTAAAATAATTAAGAAAATATTGTAAACCAATCCAGCTGTTTGCTTTAATTGAAAGTGTAAAAAGGCTTTTAAAAAAATGGCATCCTAAAGGCAGCGTGGCCATGATGCAGGAATACAAATGGAGTCCGTCCATTGTGCTGTGTTGTGAGGGATGTGACATGTGTGTCTGAACACTCCCAGCCAGTGTGGCGGACAGGGGAACAAATTGATTTTGTTGCACAAATGATAAATTACTGCTTAGCGCAATGATAAAGTGGAGGAAATTGGAATCCACCAGCCTGATTGAATCACAGGTTGAAAACTGAATCAGAAATCATTAGAGTGGTAATTTTTAAATCAGCCTCTTGTTGTAAAATTGCTGCAATGTGACTTTTAAACAATGGTGTAACAAGACTCTTTATGAGCTGTGAAAATGCTGTTATTCATCACCATAGTGTACTGAAGAAACCTAGTACAATACTATAGTAAATCATATGGTTCAGCAGTCTCCATGACTGCCACCCAAATCACATAGCACCATTCTGTGAGCCTTCCTGCGAATGGTGAGCCCACTGACTTCATCTGGGTCTGGATGATGCTATGTTCCGGGCACATCAGTGGAAACCTGGCAGCTGGTAGATTTGAACCAGAAGCCTTGCAGATCCAAGTCTGGTTCCTCCTCCTAGATCTTCACAACCAACATCCAATTCGCACTGCACCTTACAAACGTGTTGTGAACCTTCCTGGGCCCCTTAACTGGGATTCGATCTTGCCCAGGATGTGAACCCTGGGGTTTCACACAAATGACATTGTCGGTTAATCAAACCATAGTTATTTTAATAATTGATCTGTCCTTCTTACCTCTATAAGGCATTCTAGTGTTTTTTTATAGCAGAAAGATAACAACACTTGCTGACTTTTCCCTCTCATCTTAGTAAACTGCTGTTGAGCACCCCTTTCAACGCTCTCTGTATCTTTACCTCTAAAAAGTAGTGTTACTGCAAAATAAATATGTTCACTTGTTTAACCTCCAAACAAACAAAGATGTTTGGAAAGCGATACAAAGAGCTGCAGTTATCTGATTTCGCCACAGTGCACAGTTCCTCAGCGGTAGTTTGTTTTCCTCGCTCATTGTAGAATTGCACCGTTGTGAACACTTTGGAGAAGATGGGATTTGCGATACTGCTGGTATCTATTTCAGAGGCAGTATTTTTCTGTCTCAGTGTGGGGAGAGCTTACTCTGCTGTCAGACTCTCCACGCAGACTGGTACGTACAGGGGTTGGGGCGGAAATGATGAAGTCTCCCTTCGCTGCAGGAGCACTTCCTCAAAGTCGAAGTGTCAATACTTGAAGATAAGACACCCCACCCTGCTGCTGCTGCTGCTGGACTGGCTCTACTGCTGACGGTGCTTTCCCCTTGTGTTAATTGTCTTAGTTCATTTGTTTCCAGTACTGTAGGGTGTCAGTGAATATGGATCTACGGCTGCGGCAGCTGTGCCTCTAAGAGCGGAGGGAGCCTCTGCCCAGACAGTGGGCTGTCACGTTCACTTTAGCCACAGATGTGCAGATCAAGTCGTTTCCCAGACGCCGCCGCAGACGACGGCTCGATTGGAGAGGGCTGTAATCTCAGGACACAGAAAAGTATCACTCTGTCTTTGTTTACAGCCAAACCTTTAACTCGGGTGTAAACGGCGGAGGATTCCTTTCACCCACCGAAATGAGACGGCGGATGCAGGAGTGAGGGCTCTCTTGGCCACTAGTTTAGGGTTTGATTGGTGGGTTTTGGCCAGAGCAGGGGGGTAACATCTGTGGCATGACAGTGCCAAGCTTTCTCCGTGACAGCCACACTGGTGGGACCAATTGTTCTGAGTGCAAAGAACAGTAATCACCTCAAGCGCAAGTGCTGGTGATGGTTGCCTTTTATACCCCTGCCCCCAAACCCACCCCTAATATTCTCCCTCTACCCCCTAACTATCCTTGGTGTTCTGATGTTATGCGTTGTCTTACTTCCAGACTCATCTAAATTTAGCATCTGTGAATTTTTTTTTCTGCGGTAGAACTGACATGTTAACCAACACTACCCCAGTGTTCCCTAACAGACAGTGTATCAGAGGAGAAAGGAAACTGCATCGGACAGAGCATTAAATAAACAAGACTGGTTTTATCCGGCCCTTGTCAAACACTGGCTCCGGGAATTGATATTTAAGCTGTTCTGCCAAATCCTGACCTCTGCCGCCCCCTAAAGAGCAAGTGAGGAAATGGCAGCGTCTGTGCAGCTGTTGCGTCTTTTTCTACATATTTGGTGACACTGAGATTAGAATGCTTGTATGATGAGTGGCTGCTACTGATTTTAAACTCTGTTTGCATTCATCACAACACAGCAGGGACAGACATTTCTGCGTTGTCTCCCTGCTGCAGTTAGAGACCAGTGTCTAGCCTGAAATGGTGACCTAGTCTATGTTGTACTTCCCTGCTCAGTTCTACCGTGAGGTAAAAAAAGCACTTGGTGTGTGAACTGCCCGCTGCAGTTGGGGAGTGAATGCTGTAAAGAGGGGGTGGGGGTGGGGGTGCAGGTCAAGGAGCCTGTTGTCAGAAAAAGTCACAGCCTCGCTCAGAGCTGCCTTCCTCTGCAGCCACACAAGGACATTTATTTCAGTGTGTACCTTGGAAGTGCAGCAGACATGGACAGAGAGCTGGAGGCATTTGTCCAATAGGAACAAAGCACTTCAGCCTCCGAGCATTAATATTTTAGGACCACGGCATAACTAATCTAAAGCGTGATTAAGCAAAATGTGTCTTAGACCAGCTGCAAATATTGTACTAGAGGGCCATTTAAATATTCATTAATACCTTTTGTAACAATTTATATTCTCTGTCTGTGTCCTATTGTTCTGGAAAACTAATCCAGTAGTCTGACCTTAACTCCTTATCTTCTTATAACTTGTTTTTATCTTGCACCAAATCATTAGATGTATAATAAGGTAGATTTTAGTTTAAAGTACAATAAGTTTAGATTCAAAGTTTAATAATGAATGGAGCTACCGAAGTTTTAAAAGTTTCAAAGACATTTAATTGGTTGATAGTGTTAGTCTCTATAAATGTCATAAGGATCTGCAGCCTGGCTTCTATTTTAAGACAACAAAAGGAAAACCTTTTTTATTTTATGAAACTGTTTAGGTCTCTATTCATATACTAACACCAGGAACACTTACCTAAAAATCTGTCTCTGTTGTTTCCTCCAAATGTTTTTCCTATGCACTGTCTGACCTCTAAATATTCCACAACTTAAGCTTTTGTATATAATTTCTTTTTTTTCCAGCACTTACAAAACCCAGCAAATTTCCAAACAGCTGCAACCGAGCTGCTGGACTGGTGTGGTGACCCCCGAGCCTTCCAACGTCCTTTTGAGCAAAGTCTTATGGGATGCCTAACGGTAAGTTGCCATTCATCACGCCGTTTCCTCGCAGTCTGACACCCACAGGTTCAAGGACAAGGTGAGGGCTTCCGAAACGGCCACAGCCGTGGCTGCGGTTTCCTCCGGGACAGAGAGAAACTCGCGTTTGTTTAGTTGCCTGATCTTAACTGAGGTCTCAGAAAAAATTAAAACCGCCTGAGCGTTTAAAAACTTCTGAGACTCGGTCACCTTTTAGAGAGTTCAGTTACAGTTTGTGCAGTGGTTCATGAAATCGGCCCAGCGGAACACAAACAGGACAAGCACAACAATGTTCTCAAACCGCAAGGCAATCAGTGCTTACAAAGAAACACACACTTCTAAAGGCCCTAATTCTTTGACTTAAATGTCTGGGGTCTTCAGGTTAATTGAATAAGTAGTATCCCCGTAACACAGGGAGGTCGGGAGGGAGTTGGGTGTATTTGAGATTCATACTACTGTACAACCAAAAATAAATTACCTTGTTGGGACTGTAACTGACTCCTTAGCAACTTCAGTCAAAGTTGTTCAGCTCTATTCCTACTGGTCATAACCCCCCGGGTTTAAACACCAGTTATTGCTGGAGTTATTGCTGGAGAGGAAATAGTTTAGGGCAAAGAAACCTGCTTAAATTTATTTAGACTGCACATACGTCACTCATCTGGCACCTGTCATTCCAAGGCCTTATTTAACATATTAATTTTATTTCGCCTCCAGCAGTAGATTCTGATACACGCTGCTCATGTAGGGCACGATTGAAAAACCACAAGGCAGGTTTGACTACACCAGTGGAAAGATGCTGCTGAATTGGACACAGCTCTCTGGCTGTTGTTTGCGTTTCTGATTCCATGTACAGCAGCAGGTGACTTCTTCTGTTTCCAGTCAATTCAATTTGTTTCCTGTGTGGAGTCTTTCCCTCCTCCCCATGTGTAAGGTTTTTGCAGATGTTAGTATGAAGAACTCTAAGCTGGAGAACTATTGTGATCATAAAAAAAATCACTGGCTGCCTCAGCGTTGATGTTTATGATATCGGACAACTATTGGTGCACAGCAGCTGCATGGAGCGCTATGCACACGCCACACGTCATATGATGTTGACTTTACATCATGTTCTAACCTTTGACAAATAAACAGACATCTTTATCTTTACATGGGGCTTTGTCTTTATGAAATACATATAAAATGTGTTCAGATTTCAGAAGGGTAATGATAATGTTGAAAAAAGTAGAAAAGGTTTTATTTTAACTTTTTCACTAGTTTTTACTGAAAAATGTGTTTGTTCGAAAATCTTTTAATAATTTAATTTAAGTAGGTACGAAGAAACTATAACAAAAAAAAAGTTACAACTTAAAATTAAACCTGGATAAGATAAATTAACAACTACTAATTGAATCAAGCCGCCTGGTGGTTAAACTGAGGAATGTTTTTAAGATTTTCTTCGAGATTGTCTACCAGAGCAAACAAAAACACAGTGCTAAAAAATAAAGATAAACTCTTTGCAGTTGTCAGTATGCAGCCGACTTTTGCAAAGAAGACTAAATCTTCTACAAGCTTAAATAAATATATATTTTTTGTAGCTGAAATTGCTTTTCAGACAGGGGAGCTGAGATTGTTGAAATAAATAAGACATTACATGTAAAGGTGCATGTTTGCCTCCACTGTCCTTGTACAATTTAAGTCCTGAAATAAAAACCGCTGGTTGTAACTTCCTACACTGGAATTACAATTCAGCAAAGGGTTCCTTACAAGTTTAGAACCTAATTAGACAGCCTATACTCATATATCTTTCTCTTAATGGGGGAATTCCTATAAATATGGAGCAGATATATACACACAGTGTTTTGGTGTCACGTCAAGACTATACTTACTGAGGATAATGATACGGTGCAGGCAGCAGTGTTCAGCTGTGCTACCTCCAGGCTTGTCTTGAACTTTGGAGTGTGACAGCGGGATCGTGCCTATGAAAAGCAGGGCAAGGAGAGGAATCCGTGTGTGCAGAGGCCCCGTTACGGCGCTCGGGCCCTTTGTATGTCCTGGAGGTTGAAAGGCTCAAGAGCAGGTCTCTTTGAGCTGATAATGGTGATGGTAAATCAAAGCGCCATGTGCCACCAGAGGGCTGATTTACATCGTCTCCTATACGGCATGTGGATGTTTCCTAATGTTTCCTCACAGCAGGCAGGGATGCACTGGAGGCCACATTTTCCTCTCATCTCGCTGTCCGCCAACTCATATGGAACTGATAAACTTGTAGCAACTTGATCCTATAGTTCAAATGTGTTGGGTTTTTGGTGCTGCCAAACGTCACGCTTATATAACTCTGACGGAATGTTCTGTACTCTGGCTCCGAGGGTGTGAGGAAGCATTATTTCTCTATTTGGTTCCGACTGAAAGTTCTTCTAGCTGACAGCTCTTAAACATGTAGTGAATGATTTATAGGCTGGCAGCAGGTAGCTCTTAGTCTCTGTAAAGATTTAAGAACATCCTTGACATGCTGCTGCTTAGGGAAAAACAGACAAAAGGCTTTTATCAGACACTGAGATATGAAAAAAACTTTTTTCCTATATGTTTTCACTGTAGGTGGTATCTTCTGCAAAGTGTCAAGTTTTTACAAATCTTTTAACATAAAACCTTTCTTTTTTTGCTTGTTCACTTATATCCAGATTTAAAGACACCTGAGCCTATACAATCTTTAAAATCCTTGTCTAAATTATGTTTTTTTTACTAACTCTTAGTGCAAAATCTTGAAAAATCTATTTTTTCTTGTGATATCTTTCTCATGCATTTCTTCCATGCATTATTCGCTACATTTAAAACGTCACAGCTTAACCCCGATTTGGATGTGGCTGTGTTTAGGTGGTGAGTCGCGTAGCAGCACAGCAGGGCTTCGACCTGGACCTAGGCTATCGGCTCTTGGCCGTGTGTGCAGCCAACAGGGACAAGTTCACTCCAAAATCAGCAGGTAAGATCAGAGCTTTTTTTTCCTCCTCACTCTCATCTCCAGCCATCTGGACATGCTGACCTGACTGGAGCTCAAAGTTCCAGTCTTTATGTTTTACTACTGTCACTAGAATCATCCAAAGTTCCAGAGATGTTGAGCCAAGTGTTTTGAAGAGAATGATCCAAGGTCTCCTCATGGTCACTGGCAGCGTGTGTCGCTTGTGACGGAAAAGTGGCATAAAGTGCCACTTTATGTAGTGGATTTTTTCGTGTCAGTCCGTTTTGCCACATGTACAACAATATTTGTCATTTTTATTCGACTTAACTTTCTCTACGCAGTACAAGCCATAATTCAAAAACTGCTATGCAAACTTTAAGAGCTGTTTCAAGTCGTGTCATGCTACATTAACATCCTGCTCCAGACTAAAGCAGCATTTGGTTTTACAACTCACCATCGGATAAGTAACATTTAATTTAATGTCCAATGTCCTTAGTTTAACTACTATTTGGATAGAACTATATTCTAAAGAACTTGTGGGCAAGCTTCATTTGTCAGGTATTTGGGTTCACAGGAAACCATTGGCATGTAGTACTCAATTTTGACAGTTGTTGAATCGATGGGTGAACTTGGTGTAATTTGAAATTTGTGGAAATGATTTATTTTCAGAAGAAATGTGGGTCTCTTTACATTTTGTAAATACCCTTTCAAATGAACTTTTACTTTATGTTATATCTCTTCCAAACTGGGGAGTGCAATCTTTCATGTGGAGTAAATAATGTCTTCACGGCAGAATATTTATTTGGACACAGCAAACAAGAAAATCAGTATCAGGAATGACAAATTCCTGTTTTCATTTGTCTCTGTCGTCTTTGTGCATTGATTGATTATTTGGACAGATGTAGGCTGTTCATGTTGGTATCGAGCTTTGAGGAAAAAAACCTGCCCTGGTTGAGCGAGGATGAAGATGTATAGTCTGTCAACTGTCTCGGAGATAAGACCAGTATTTTGTGTTTTTTTTTTCACTTCTAAATCGCTGCTTTCCACCTGTTCTTTGTAGTTGTACCACTTGCGTAACTTTTGTGGGCCAGACCTCACTGCTGATCTGCTTTAAGTCAGAGCCACATATTGTTTGAATTTTCACTCCCATTTGTCATCATTCAAAGGGACCAAGGTTTTATATGTTTGGTTATATAAGACTCCAAATCATGCAGTGTCACTTTTGAGTCATCCAGGGGAGGGGAATGAGTCTCTGCCCACAATTAACTTCCACTGCCAAATACTCTAATTCTCCTTAATCCTAAATCAAATCTCAGGCCCTGCTTTATGGGCTTAGATAAGATTGCCAATTGATTCTGTGTCTGAATAATTTCCCGTTAACACTAGTCATTTGGAAAGCGGAAAGTGCTTGAGTCTAGGCAGCATCCCAAAGTGCATTTCATGGACAATTATGTACCTGCGTATGCATAAATATTTTGAGAGCAGAGACCTGTGCAGAGAGAGAGAGAGAGAGGGTGAGAGACTGGGTTTTAGTGGAAGTCCATGCAAGCGCCTCCAGAAATTCTTAACTGTGGTAGCCCAGACTGAGGAGGCTGCAGGGAAGATGGAACGCCATCTATGGCAGCCAAAAGAGAAGGCTCTTAAACAACAGTCCCATGAGACCATGGGTCACAACTAAACAGTCTCCAGTAGCAGCAGTGTCCAGAGTTCACTAAGAAGAATTTAGAGGCCCTAAACCAGCCAAAGAAGATTTTTTTACTCAAACGCTTAATTTATATAATTAAAAAATATTATTCCGAATGATAAAGAACCAAAACAACTCTTCACACCGTTTATTCCAGTGGTCAAAGGAGTGTTCTAGAGGAGTAGAACTACTAACGTTCCCTCTGACATCCACCAGAAACTGATTAAGTTCCTCATTTGAGGAATGAAACATTGTACTCTACAAGAAGAAGTCCAGTTGCTGACAACTAAACCCTTTTTAGATATCATGATTTGGATGAATGAGAATCTTCAGAGACTACTTGTGAAGTACTGTTGGATTTGGTCTTAAGTTTAGTTGAATGAGAATTTAAACACATAGTGTATCATTGAGGGGATAACAAAAACAAAATGTTTAGGTTCTTCATTGGCACACTCTGATTTTTAAGTAATGCGTCTAATTGAGATGGAGAGATATTTTAGATATAATAGATTTACATTTTTTCAAATCCACAAAAACCAAGGAAACTACTGGATGTGAACATATTGTCCTCCACAAAGGACACTGGGTCAGGGGCTGAGCACTAATAAGTAAATCTGATTGCGTGTCCCATTGAAACCAGGCCTGACTGATGGTGGAACTATTACATTTCTGTTATGTCATCTAAATCCCTCCCGTGGACATGGGGGAAAATTGTGCTGAATGGAGGTCTGCGCTGATTTCAGCAGTAGGAAATCAATGTTCACAGTCAACTTGCGGCTGATACAGGTCGTAGCTTTGACAAATTGATTCATCATGAAATGCTTCCAACAGTTTAAGCCATCGGTTTCTTCATTTTCCTGCGTGAAACCTCCAAGACCCACCCTGATCTTGAAGATACTGCTAATATGTATCAATTTTGGAGACAAACTTCATTATTACCTCCTATTGATTTTTCCAGGCCCACCCATGTTCTTATCTTGATTTCGGCAGAGCAAGCAGTTCATAGGTTAGTGTTGTTCTGAACGTCTCGTCTCAGCAGACAGTGATGGAAACCTTCACACACAAAGTGGATGGTGCTACTGATCTCTTTAATTGATTTACTCAGGAGTTTGTCCACTTGTGGTCCTGGTGTCTTTTCTGTCAGCAGACCTGGGGGAGGGGCTGCCTGTTTCCAGCACTGACCTCTTTGTGAATGAGATTAGCCTGCTCTATTAATCTGCGATTACGGACTCTCTTACCGCGGGGGGAAAAGCTGCGCACCAAGATGTGGCCGCATCAAAGCAGAGACATCACTGGTCTGGATGAACCAATCAGGTTTTTTTTTCCTTTTCATCACAGTGTACATTACAAGCCACTGTTAGCCCCGTTTTACAGTGTTATCCCCTGCAGCTCTGCACACCTGTAGTGGTTCAGTCTTCAGTTCCACCGCACTGACCAATATGCTTCATCACGATTTATATTTCTCCCAGGGGGTCAGCGCAGCACATTCCTGATTGTCTGTGCTTCACCAAACTCTTGGAATTCCTCAGCTCTCCATAGTGTGTGAGGCAGGGGAGGGGGCTGTTCACTTTCTCGTGTAACAAATGCCTGGTGAAAACAGCCATTCAGAACGTAATTAGTTGGGGCTTCGGGTTTTTGCTGTTGTCCCTGCGCTTGTTTTACATGCAGATTTGATCGGTGCACAAATTGTGTTTTTTGGCGTCATTATTAGATTGAAAAGGGAAGCAAATGTTCAAGTAGTAACATTTTGTGAGATTTCTGCCCTTTTTGTTTGGTTTAATAATCACTGAAGAGAGAATGTTGAAATTTTTGTTCCTTTTCCCCTCAGAATGTCATTCTTTTTAATATAAGGATTTTGTTTAGTATGTCTGAAATTGGACCTTTTGATGGTTCAAAACTCTCTTTAAAATTCAAAGAAACAAAAACAAGCTCAGGTAAAAAAATACATTTAATCTCACTGATAAACCTCAGTGGCTGAATGGACTGAACCCTGAAGGCTGCAAACCTCAGAGTGAAGTGGTGCTTATGACGTGGAGGCCATATCTGTTGCCGCCGAGCTGTGAAGAAGTCTGTGATTTTACACAATACCGGAGTCTCTCTGCCGCTCTCTCCGTCTTTTGCAGAGACACACACATGCACAAACCTGCAGGGCTGTAATTTCTTGTTCCAGTGTTCTCCACACCAAAATGTTTTTGTGCCTTCTCTCTGTGTTCTTCAACATATAGTTTAGCTGCGGCTTTTCCTAAATAGAGAACAACACAGACTCCGAAAACATTGTTGGTGGCCTGGACCACGTATGACTGTTCGCAATCATTGGATTAAACACAGAAGGGAGAGATAAAATATGTAAGAAATTAACATGTATGTAACCCAGAATCCTGGGTTACATACATCCTTAATGTATCTAATTTTTTGCAAAATTGTTTAATGTCAGTTAAGAACTAGCATGGTGAACAAGAATACGCCAAAATTGTGGTCCTAAAAGGAATTGGGGGTCGGGTTAGGACCAAAAAAGATTAATTTCAATTAAGATAAATGAAGAGATAAAAAGCACAGCTTAAATGCTTTTAGCTGTTTTTATGCCATCTATGGGAGAAATATGGCATTGCAGGGAAAAGGTTGAAATATAATGACAATACAAAATATAAATTTTTCACCCGCTTACCGTTTTTTATCTGACGTCCAAATCACATTGCAATGTACAATTCCTTCCCTCGGGTGGTGAGCTCACTGGAAGACCGCCCTAACCGGGATTCGAGCTTGTCCAGGAGGTCAACCCTTGAATTTCATACCAAGGACAGAGACATTGCTTCTGGGCAAAAGTTGACAATGCAAACCAGTTATGTAATTCAAAGAAGCTGAACGGGATGGAAGTGACAGCATTAAAACACATCTTTCTTTTCTTTGTTTTAACTCACCAAACACATAATTTAAAAATGTAATATATTTTGCATGGGAAGTGCATAAACCCAGGGTGTTGTTTTATAGTTGCATACCCATATCCCATAAATGTATTAAGAAAGTAACGTTCAGTCATTTTGACGTACTGTCATTCTTGTGAGGACTTGGTCCAAATTAAGTTGGGGGTAAAATATTTGACTTAGCAATACATTTGATATGAGAAGATAATTCATTTCCATTAACTGACCTGTCGAAAAGAAATTGTGCATCGTGTCTGCTTTGTGTCTCTTTTACTCTGAGTCAGCCATGATGGATGTGTTAACCTGCAGTGGCATTGCAGGGCTGTATGTCACACACCCCACACTGAGGTGATAGTAAACCTCACTGGAGCAAACAGAGGAAGAAAAGAGCAAAGATAAGGGTCGTTCTGGCTGTCTGTCCTTCCTCCTTTTAGTGTCGCCAGTTTTTTTTTTTTGTCAACCTAAGCAAAGCTGTCGTGGGGCGGGGGACAGAGACAGCTTCAGTCCACCCATATGGCTCTCCTCAATTTACAGCAAATTGAATGTTTGCATAAAACAAAACTATTGCCACCCGACCTGATGCCTCTAATTAAATGCCCATTGTCGCTCTCTAAGCCACAGATGAGTTGCACTAAATTAACACTTGCATTAACTTGGCTGCTGCGGAGTGCAAGTATTTTTTTTTTTTTTTTTTTTATTTGCGGATGACAACGATACCCCAAACTGCCTCAGGTGGTGTGTCTGCCCACAGTTTACATGTTTTATAGCTGTGTAATTATTTATCCAAAAGCTCACCCGGGCTCCTGAGTGCTGATAGACAAATGTGCTCTAATTGGCCCCTCCCTCTTTGGATCCCTACCTCTGTGCACGAGGAGAAGCCACAAAGCCCAACCTCCCGCTCTCTCCTCCTCCCTTCCTTCCCCTCATCCTTCATACCCCTTAATTACAATGAGTAGTTTGACGGATCAAGCCGACTGTGCGGGCACGAGGAAAAAGGTTTTGAAATCACTGTGCCACGTAGGCTCACCTGATCCTCCTGCAGGAGTCGCAGCGCATAACAAACGACAAACCAGTACTTTAACTGAATTGACGTGAAGCTGCTCTTTTACTCGTTGCCTTGGACCGGGGCCAAGATGCAGGCTGTCTAGCACATTAGGCACCCCCCGCCCTCCTTTTGCAAGTTTGAAATGTGAGCTGCCTGCAACCCCCCCCACCTCCACCCCTCCGCCTCCATCCTCCCCACCTCTTCCCTTCTCTTCTCCTCCCTCCCCTCCTCCCCACCTAGCCCTCCCCTCCCTCTCTCCCTTCTGGCGAAGTGGCTGTGGCTGCTTCTGTGTGATGTGTGTATTGGGAGAGCAAGCAATGGATCACTAGACAGAAAAGGAAGATACATCAATAACAGCTGCATACATCGGAGGTGAGGAGATAAGCATTTGGTTTTTCTCTCACTCTTCCTCTCTCCATGCACTTTCTCTACCTCTCACCCTTTCCCTCGCACTCCCTCTCTCTCTCTCTCCTTCTCTCACCCACTTCCCCCACCCCCTCCCCTTTTCCTCTCTTTTTAACCCTTTGCTGCTGCAGGAACCTTGCCTCCACTCTTGCTGAATTATTTGTGACTTCACGTACCTTTCCTCCGTCTTTGACCACAAATGTCTGTCTCTCTCTCTTCTGTGTGTGTCCCTCTTTGTTTTTCTCTCTTCATGGCTGCCGGTACTGTATGAAGTTTTTTTTCCCCCCTCTTTTTTAACAGCTTATCCCTGTTTTCCCTCTCATTGTCTCTGGGGTATTTGTTGCTTGAGTGCAAAGAAGCCGGTGGCAAGTACAGCAGGAGCCCATTAGCAATGACTCCATCTGTGATTGGTTTTGCCTGCAAAACAGAGAGAGCAGTCATGAATAATTGATGTGTATTGTGCAGTCAGTCACTGGACACGCAGGGAGAGAGGAGAGGGGGAAAAAAAGCGAAGAGAAGCTGCTGCCCTGAGACACCAAGGGAAACAAGGGGAGAAGGAGAGGGAGGGGGAGGTAGAATGTTGGAGAGAGGCAGGGAGGGTGGGAGGAAGGGAGGGAGAGAAAGCTTTAAAATAGCTGCTGGCTTCACTAGTGCAAAGATTAAGACTGCCCTGTTTTGCTTTTGTTCTGCCAATGCAGATTGTTGGTTAAAAGCATGTTTCTAGTCGCGAGTTGCCTCCATTTACTGCTGTCTGAAGACAGAGGAAACACTGGTGATGTTCTAGACATTAGGGGTCCGTGCGAGTGTAGGAAAGCTGTCAGAAGGAAAACACAAGTAGCAAACGATTGTGCTTGCAAGTCACGCGTGTCTCCTGTGACAAGAGGGAGAAGGATCCGCTACACACCCAACAAGAACTTTACATTATTTCATCTCCGGGGAGTGAAGACACACACAGACAGTGTGTTTGGTTTTGGTTTCTGGGCTGGTGCCGTAGGTGCAGATGGGCACGCTGCCATGACTTAAACCAACGGAATGGGTTCTGACAGTATGACGAGTGCCTGGCGGTGACCCGCGTGATAGAGTTGCAACAGCTGACTGCTGCTTTTGACCCACTTACAGCTCACACACACGGGGTCAAAATGGCCTTGATTATCTGTGTGAGTCGTGCTGACCTACTTGAGGCGGCATTTTCCCAGAGACACTTGGCAGTTTATCACACCCACTCTCCTCAGTGTCACAGCACAGACTTACTGTGGAGACACACAGAAACACTAGTTTCAGGTCAATACTATAAGGACTACAGAAGGTCTGCACTACTGAGCTTCAAATTTGCACCTATGATCCAATGATTTCATCCAAAACACCTTGAAAACTATCTCTTTGTGGCTGTTGGTGGTGCAATGGTTAAGGAAGCGGACAAGGGTCCGCAAAGCCCCTGGTTCGAATCCCTCAGCTCCCTGGGCGCCCAAAGTTGCCCACTGTTCACTTTGGTGATGAGTTAAATACAGAGGTCACATTTCATTGTGTGCAGTGGTGTGGATCACAATGTAACAATGACCATGAAGCTTGATTAAAAATTTAAATCTTATTGCAGTTATAAACAGCACCATTTCAATATGTTGCATTTGTATCAAAACTTCCTAGTTAATGACGTTATTATAACCACTGTCAGGGCAGTGTGTGTGGCAGCCTATTGTGCACGTTTTCTATTTTTTTTTCATATGCAAACAAACTTAAGTTTTATCTAAACATTCAATCTTGAACTATTGGTTGTTATTACAAAAAATTAGAAACATAAAATAGAAACATTAGAATAGATTCATTTGAAATAAACACACACATCAGTGACAGCTGTTTCTTAATGTCTCTTTATATTTTGCCCTTTTACTTACTCTAATATAAATCAAATTTTTACAGGCTATATATTTACATATATACATACATAAATATATATATGAATATATATATACGTATACGTGTGCGTGTGTGTGCTATATCACAGAGAACATCATTTTACTACAAATTCTCCTAGTATTTAGTGCTGTAGTATATAAATCAAGTATATTTGTATTATTTTATGTAAATGCACATACTGTATGGTCATGTTTGTAGGTGCATTCACAAACGCACACATGCTATTGAGAACAACAACCAAACAATTCATTATAAAATTATTCTGGGTCAATAACGTCTAATATTAAGTGACCCTGATCTTATTTTATTATTCCACTAAACCCAAATGAATTCAAAGTGTTGTCCACACAATTTTACCTCTCACTATACGAATAGTTTCTTTTGTTTCCTGAAGCATTGAAGAAGTGGAAAAACCTATTTGTTGATGGAGAACATTTTTGCCTTTTGGTTTAGAGTTGCTAACAATTTGACACATTTGAAGAGCTGTGATCTGTCTTAATGAGCATTTGCACTGATAACTGGAACATAATTCCGTCAGACTCTCGCAGCTCAGCGCGGCAGCCGTCAGCCAGTGTTGGGCCACACTGGCAGAGAAACGAGGGAGAAGAGTAGAGCTGAGTGAATTGGCAGCTCTTTGTTATTGTCTTTGCTTTCTGTTCCCTGAGAAGGATTTTGTTAAGCTGCGCAGTTAAGGCCTCATTTAGGTAATTATGCATTATTGTCTAGTGCGAGGCACGACTTTGAGACATTGTGTGTAAAGTTAGAAATGAGATGTGATTGTCTCTGTCTATTTTTGTAGCGATCTCGCAGTACAAAGTTGTCAACAACTCACAGTCAGTTAAGTTGTCACAACAAAACAGTTGTGATACGATTTTTTGATTTGAGTTTGTACAAATATCAGCCAACATTTAATGCATAGAAAAGTTGGACATCGTAAGTTTGTGTCCTATGATTTATTATATCTTCCTTTGCAGAGAGACCTCACTTTCACTACAAATTGAATTTGAAAATTTTAGATTTACTTTCTTAGGATGAATGAAGAACATTGAAAGAAAGAAAAAGAAAAAGAATCAACCTGGTTCCGAATGATCTGCATTGACGATGAGATAACTTTTAACTTGTAGTAATAGGCAGTGGCCTAGTGGTTAAGAAAACGGATTTGGGTCCACAAGGCGCTGGCTGAGCTGGCTGCCCCCTGCTCACTACGGTGATGGATTAAATGCAGAGGCATCGTTTCCTGAAGGATACACCTGAGAGATTATTAAATTTCTATAAAAAAAAAAAAAAACAATATACAGCGCCAAGCATTAGACAAAATTGTGACTTTTATTTTACTTTTTTGAGTGGCTCTCCCCTACGGATTCTTTCCAGAGGAATTCTGATCCTGAGACAAATAAATTGAATCCTGCTCTGTTGTAAATCCCTGGTGTGAATGTGAGTTTGAATGGATAGTAGATGATATAGATAATAATAATAATAAAAAAAGGAAACACCTTCTCCTTCTGTATTTATCAGCAACTTCTCCACCCATGTCCCGTCCTCCATCCCTGAGTGTGATAGATGTATTTGTACTGTGCAGTAAAATGTCAAATCTGAACCCTACAGAAACCAACTGCTGCAGGAGGTGTCGTTCTGACTCAGGTACTCTTCTTGTTAAGGCGCCGCCCGGTATATCCATAAACACTGGCTGAATCTAACAAACCACCTCATCACACTGTTGTCAACCTGTGTCACCATTCTGTACATGGAATGACATCAGCTGTGCTTTTTCTCTGGGTCATTTAGAAAGAGACGTAGAACGGCTTTTGTGTTGTGTTTCAAACAGTGGAGCATGTCGCACACGTTAAATCATCCTGCCTGCGGTCGTCGCTCGCACCGATGTTTAGCGAAGGCTTTATAAATTTCCCTTTATACCTTGTTCCTCCTGGTTGATTTGCATGTTAATTATGCCTCCACCCTTTAATTTGTACGGAGCACCAGTTAGCAAGAGTTGTGAACAAAGCTTACATCAGAGTGCAAATAGAGTGATGAAATTTTAACGAGCAAACTGGGACAACAAGCATCAGAGAGACTGTTGCGAATGAGTTATTAATAAAAAACAAAAACACGTCTGGTTTTTAATTCTTGTACAGAATGTCCAAAAATGATGATATATTTCAAATATTAATGTAATAATTGCTCATCTGTGTCTTTGAAAAGTTACTTTTTGTATCCATTCGGTTAATTTGCTACAAGTCGTGCGGTAAAAAGACTAATTTTTATGGAATATTAGGCTTTTTCCAAATAGTCGCTAGTTTCCTACATACCTTTAATATTTTAAAGGGCTATTTTCTAACTTATCCTTTGGGTAATGTTGTCTTACTGGAGTTTTTAAATTAGTAGGCTTTAAGTTTTCCTTAACTTATTTTGAATATCACTTAACCACTGATCTTGCAGCTACATCATATTTCTTTTTGGCTCTTTTTGAGCTCACACCTATCTAATCTGCAGCGATTTTGGTTTTCTGGAATGTTTTTAGCAAATACTTGTATAATAACACACTCCAGACATCTATGTCTGGAGTGTGTTATTATAAAAGTATTTCGTATGGAAGTCTAGGAGGACACCTTCCACTTACAATTTTGCTAGAAAGAACTGTATCGTATGTTACTGGATGATCACAAAGTCTGTAACATACATTTCATTCCATCTCAGTGACACTTCTTCTTGTATGAAGTTTTCAAATGCAAGAAGATTGCAGTAGTTTTGCCACTAAAATGTACATATGGCCATTTTTAAATGAACGATGAAAAAAAAAGAACAATAAATGTATTCTTATGTAGAATAAATGTGTTCTACTTCACTCCTTAAGGAAGGCTTTGACAAAGGGGCCACTATGAATAGGTTACAGGTGAATCAGTCACCAGCCCACTTTACTGTGACACCTCCCAGGCCTGCCCAGCACCCTGAGGTGGGCACCAACGTGGGCACATCTGCTCTGTGACTAATTAGTATCGCTGTAGACACGAGCTTAATGCTGGGCCTTCATTAATGTCAGACCACTGCTTCCCATAATCCACCTCTTCACAGGTCTGCTCATCTGATAATCTGGAGTGGAGGTGTTGTCAGAATCGGGTTGCGAGTATGGACAAATTTTGGGATATATTTATAAAGGCTCTTGCCTGATACAGCACCTTGAAATTTTGCTTGTATCTAAGTGAACAACATTTCATAGAGTTAAAGATTCGATAGATGCGTGTTGGTGTTTAGCTGTTAATCTCACCAGAGGATTGAAAATCCATGGCTCTTTTTACCTTCAAACTTTACATGACACTGAGAAATATGTCTTGTTTTTAATAAAGGGTTTTTCCGTATGTGCCAAGAGAGATTATCTTTTGCGGCAGTGACCTGTTTCAAAAGGTTTTTGTAACCACAGCCAAGAAATGACAGTCAGGGTGATTAGATCTGACAAAGCGTCTCATGATTGTAGCATAGGACGTCATATCGTATTCCTGTTGGTATTTGGTACACAGTGCCAAGGGGTTTTCCTTAAAAGATACACAGGATTATCTCCACTGGAAATCTGGAAACCCAGATTTCACTTAAATATTAATGGCAGAGCTCTGATTTTTTTATTTTATTTTATTATGTGGACAAATACACGTGCAGAGAAACGGATGAGGATATTTCAGTGGTGAATGCATTGTGATGGCAGCAGTCAGAGGTTTCAGGGCAGCGAGGGAAGCTTTTCAGTGCAGTGTTTAGAGGTTTTTGGTTTTGGGACATAGAGGCGCAAAATGTCAAGAAAGGAAACCAAGAAACACCAAAACCTGCCTGCATTTTCTCTTCCTCCTCATGTCGCCTGCCTTCACATGGCCAGATACGCCCGCGGTCACACTAAAACCTTTCTGGCACCACTCCAAGAGCTCCTGCACTCCCTCTCCTCCCCCAACCTCTTCTCCCAGTCGGATGGACATGGCACGACATTGTGGCCATGTGGCCAGCAGGAGGCTGTATTTAAGCCGGGCTGCTCTGAAATGGGCCATAAAACCTAGCCAGCAAGTCTGGCTCCCCATGAGGCAAAGGGCCTGAGTAGTCATTGACAAGTCTCCAACATCATGACTTCCCAGAGAGAGCTAAGGAATAATGTGAGAAGAAGAAAAAAAAAAAGAAAAAAAAAACAGCGGCAAAGAGAGATGAAGTGCAGACAGGAGGCAGCTGTCTGGCCTAAATAGACAGGCTGTTTTGTAACCGGTGCTGCTAATTCTGTCAATCCACACTATGTAGCTGCTAAATACTCACTTTAATTTCTCTAAAGATGTATCCAGAATCTGCACGGCTGTGTATATTCAAAGGACAGACGGAGAGAGACGACGGTTGTAATGCTTTGCGACAGCCGTAACATTCACATGTCGCCACTTCACACATCCTTCCCACTTCATCAGCTTTTTGGAAACATCACTCAACCTCAAAATATGTCAGGATATTACAGAGCCAATAGTAAATGCACAGAGCTAATAAAGTCACTTAATAGACTTGGCCTTATAACTTGCAGGATGTAATCAATCTCAGGTGGATGTTTTAGCAGGGTTAGAAGGAGAATAATGAAGTAAAAATGGCGGTACATGTGTTTAAGGCCAAACACATGTAGGCTTTGACCTATTGATGTCAAAATGCAGGGAGGTGTAGATGGATTTTGTTGTGCAGCATATTAAAACATCCATCACCTGCTTCACCTGTGCCTTTTTTTTTTTTTTGAGTGAAACGCAGCACAGTGGACGAGCCCCTCGTGCTTCATTATCAAAATTGGCATCGATGAATAATTTGTGGCATCTGTGTGGAAACAAAGAAAGGTTTCATGGCTGCCAGGTGGGCATCCATGCAGAGAGTGTGGCTCTTTGCCACCCGCCAGGCAGAGTGGGGATGATTTACAATCCGGCCAGTAGTCGGATTGTTTGCCACCACCTGGGCCATTCATAAGCAGCCTTTGTAACTAACATTTTCACAAAGCCATATATATTTTTTAAAAAAGGTCTCTCTCTTATTTTTTTTTGAAAAGTTCCATGAGAGCTTCAGAGGTGAGACATTATTTGGCTCAGACTAAAGGTGGCTGTTTTGCCCGGGCTCCATCTTTGGGCGCTTTTCGTAACCAGGGATACTCGGACTCCCGAGTTTCTCTTTTATTTTAATTGACTTTGGCCAGCAGGAGGCTTGTGTCCATTCAAACCTTTCTGGCCGTGGCAAGAAGGGGGGGAGGGATGAAAAGAAAGTGAATAGCTCTCCCTCAGTAACCAGAGAGTGCAGCCCACTGCAGACGTTCTTGTTAGTTTGCTCATGGTCTTTGTTCTCCTCTCAGCCCTCTGGGCTAAATGTCTTCAAACAAGCAGCTCGGGGGTCGTGATTCTCTTTGACACGTTCACAGCAGAAGAAGGGCTCGGTTGTTACACTTCATGTGGGAACCGGTGACAAAGCACTGACCATAATGGCACCATGATTTGATGACAGGATGTGTACTGTACGTCTGCATGGACGTTAGTGACCGGTGCCAAGTGGGAGTCCACAGCCGACGAGGGAGCAGGTGTCAGTTAGATACAGACATGGGAGGAAGGGAGATGGCGGGTGAGGAGAGGTGTAGAGTCAGAAGACTGAATTTGAGAGACTGTGTGGGACAAGTGACAAGTCACCTTGATAGATAGAGCATCTGGGTTGATTTATCACTTTCATAACATTTCACAGACAATAAAATTAAATAGAGGAAAGTCAACCGCAGGTGTGTGATTACAGTGCTATGTTGCCATGTTGGTGATAGTAACTGTGGGAATGCACATCTGAGCCTCTGATGAGTATTTGCGGTAGAAATGTTGTCATGCGTGGTGTGTATTACCAAATTCTCTTGCCCAGAGTGAATATGAGTTTTTCCTGTTCTGTCCCGTTGTGTTTTTATTGTCTTCAGCTGCAAAGCTTGGGTCATCACTTTGAAAAGTGATAAAGTTGTTGGATAAAAACAAGATAATAACCTATTTTTAAACCCAACAACAGCCTTTATTACAGTAATGTGGGTTAGAGATATTTAAAGGAAATATTTGGAAACAATAGATGTTTGGCAAAGAGTAACAACTACATGTCAGAGAGAAAATGTGCGTTTGTGATTTGGCTGGACTGACCTTTGAAAGCGGCGGTCGACTTTTTCGTTCAGAAGAGTAAAAGGAATCAGGGATTTTTATTCAGTGCTGTTTATCTGTGTGCCTCCTGTCAGTGAAAGGTGGGATGGGGGAGCATTATCATTGGGAAGAACATTGAACAACTGTCAGAGATGGAGTCAATGTCATTTGTCATGTTGCTCTCACCCCGCCCCAACGCGGGCTCTGTGACAGTGGGTGAGGCCGAAGCTGAAGCTGCAAGGGCCGACTACTGAACCCACCCATCTTGTCCCGGTAGATGCATTTCCCAGCCTTCGCCATAACTGACCATCAGGCTGTGCAGCTGAGCACCAGAATATCAATACGACTCAGACCGGGCCAGGCCCCTGGGACTATCTACGAGGCAAATAGAGAGGGCTCCTCTCCTTACGGAGGACGGAGAACAGTTGCCACCAGGGAGACCAGTGTAAACAGAAAGATGCTCTGCGGCAACAAAACAGCACTTTAATTCACTTGGTCAGAGTTGAGAGGATCATTTCCAGTTTTGGCCTCTCTTCAGAGTGGAACTGGATGATTCCATTCGAGGCCTGGCAGGAGGTGACAAGTAGTAATACTTAAGTGTTCCTCATCCCCACTGTCCTGGGAGACGCTTGATTGAAGAAAAATATTGGTCGACTGCTCCTCCTCCTGTCACATGAAACCTGAGGTTTACCCTCAGAGTCAATGACTATGGCTATCTTCCCAAAGAAGTCAGTGCTCTGTGGATGTGGTGATTTTCTGCTGTGATAAATCGTTTTTATTTTATGGTTGAGGAAGAATAATTCCTTTATAACTAGCTGCTTCCCCCCCTTCTTTTCTTATTTTCGGGTAAATATTGTCAATTCAGCCCGATGCTGTTGATTTTTGTCCCCATGTGTGATGTCGCCCTCATCATGAACCAAGGCACGTTTTCCACCCTTGGACAGCGAAGGGTGGCAGTGCAGAAAGCAAAGAGATACATTTCGCAGACATGTTTATCAACACAGACAAAGTGCAACGTTAGCCCTTGTTCGAAGAGAATAACGGGAGCTAATTGAGCTGTAACACGCTGGCCTGTCGCCAGGGCCTCGGAATTGAAACCTCTCTCTATCAGATGGAGATGCATTGACAGAAGGAGGAAACTGTTAAAAACCCTACAGGACGTTGATGCGGAACTCATAAACCTATTTGATAATCGTCACCGACCTACGTGTGTTCGTTGAAACTGTGGCATTTGTCAGAGAGAAGCACCTGAGAGGCCCTTTTTTTTTTCTTTCTCCCAAAAGCACAGCCGTGGTAAAGTCAGATCAGTCCTCCAGAGGAACAGCACAGCCTGTCTCCTGGCACCTGCGTGCCAAGAAGAGGAGGGAGGGAACGATAGAGAAGGAAAAAAAGAGAGAGGGAGCATGAGCGGGTGGGAAGG
This sequence comes from Paraplagusia blochii, assembly GCA_016785265.1. Taxonomy (NCBI): domain Eukaryota; kingdom Metazoa; phylum Chordata; class Actinopteri; order Pleuronectiformes; family Cynoglossidae; genus Paraplagusia; species Paraplagusia blochii. The sequence goes on from JAFBJS010005334.1 coordinate 73,191, forward strand.
AAGAAAAACCCAGCTGCCTCTGTGCCTGAGCCACATGCTGCTTTTAAAGGAGCGGGAGGGAGCGGAGGCAGGGGAGAGGGAGAGGTGAGGAGAGGAGAGAAGAGGCGAAGAGAGGAGAGGCAGGGAGACTGCTGGCACCATCTGTACACGTCTTTTGTATTCCAGCCCTTATCTTTTTACAGAGCAATGCTGGTGTGCTCAGTGTTCAAATGAAAAGAGAGGAGCTGCCTATCTGGGTGCCATGCTCCGAAAGGAGGAGGTGTGTGTTTGTGTACCGATGCAGAAATGCCAGTTTGTCCTCGGAAAATTTGCCGCGCTCGGAGGACGTCTCATGCCTTGTCTGTGTTACCCCAGGAAAGAGGGAAAGAGATAGAGTGTGTGTGTGTGCAACTGGGCCAGTGCTCGGTGTTTGTAAGCACTTACGTACGGTTAAATCTTTGGGTTGCCATGTCTGTGATGGGAGTCAGAAGCTTTTGTTTGTTCCTTCCTCCCATCGGCCCCATTAGCCTGATGTCTCCTCGCTCACTGACAAACTCAACCTCTCTCTGCCTCCCTCTCTTCATCTCTTTGTGATGTGTGCACTGGTGGGCCATCCTTGCATGTAACAGCAGGGTGGGCGAATCTGCCTGGGCTGTCTGCTGTCATATTGTCGTGGCTTTTTTTCACAAGCAAACTGCAGCTGAAATCACAAAGTGCTCCGTCTCTCCCATCCGTCCCCTCCCTCGCTCCTCGGCTCATCCTACGTGCGCTGGGAATCACAGAGGTGGTGGCTGCCCCGCTCTTTGATTGAATCCACATTCCCCTCTCTCCTATGGCACCATAGAGGGAGGCCAAGAGGAGGAGCAGAGAGAGGAAAGATTGAGTGAAAAAGGGGAAAAGACTTTTGCAGTTTGCTCAGTACAAAAACATGTGCCGCAGATGAAACGCATTTGATTTCGATCAGATCAGATGCCCTCGCTGTGGCGGTTGCCTGACTGTGTGGTCGGTAGGGAAGCAGAAAGAGGGAGTGACAGGCTGGAGTTCATCTGCAGGCCCAGAGTGAACCCTAGTGGTTGAGAGCAGCAGTGTCATATTGGACTCAGAATCTTTGTTGCTGCACCAACGTCAGATTTTCTTTTCATATAAAGCAGGGGTGTCCACACGTCTTTGTCCAAATGACCAGGTTGAAATGATCTACCTAGATTGAAAACTCTTAATGTATATTTACCTACATACACTGGATATCTTACACTTTAAATTAACATATAACATATATATGTTGTATACTGTTTGACTAAATACTTATATGATTCTCATTTGAGCCCAGTGATTAGCATCTTAAAAAAGAATTAGATTGTGTTACTATTATTTTTTTTATGTTGTTACTCAGGATCTACCTTTGCACTCCTGTGGAGATCTACTAGTAGATGCCCACCTCAGTGATGGCTCAGCATATACTTTTGCGTCTTTTTTTTTTGTCTAATAATTTGTCTAATTTTGTGTAAAAAAAAAAATTACATAATTTGGATAGAAAGAAACTTTGTAGCTGCTGGAATATTGTAGTGCTACCGCAAAATTACAGTTAGAAGACACTTTTATCCAAAGTGACTTTCAATTTGATCCAGGCGTCGCTGTCTGTATTTTATATTTTAATTGAATTATTTGCTTCATTTAGTTCTCCCAAAATAGCATGGACTTCAGAGTCTGGTCTGTTGGTGTATTTATTTTCTCTGACTAAGATACTGTAAATGTCAAATTAGTTATGGTCTGATTTATTCTCATCCTCGCAATTGAGGTTTTAGTTTAACAAATGACTAAAATCACATAGCTTTTTGATACACTCTGGTCATAAACAACTTTTACACATGCTCTTCAAAAACATTGTAACTTTCAGCCCAGACTCCTGTGCTTGTACTGTTTATCTCCCCTGCTGTCAGTCTGTTGATGCAGTGTTTGCATTGCGGGACTCTAACTTCTGCAGTTATTTCTCCCTTGTGCCCGGACATCATTACGCCACTAAACTCTTTCTCTCTTTTCCCATCCAGCCCTTCTGTCCTCGTGGTGTGAGGAGCTGGGTCGCCTCCTCCTCCTCCGTCACCAGAAGAACCGACAGAACGAGCCACCTGGAAAAGTGCCCATGCAGCCTCCCATGAGTTCCATGAAGCCCAGCCTCTCACATGGGTCAGTGTCCATTGTACATGTATATGTGTGTGTGCGCGGCCTGAGGGAAAGCCCTTCTTCTCCACGTAAAGCTAGTGTTCCTCATGGATCAGTGACCAGAAAACCTACCAGACCCGGAGTGCTGCTTTTAGCAGTCTTCAGGGACAGACAGGAACTCTCTGGTCCTTTGAGACCTGTCTCATAATTACAACACAGAACATCCTTGTATTTATAGCCTTGCTAATAAAACCTCTTTCCCTTCTATGTCTTTGAGCCCTGTCCTGATATTCACTGTGTGACACGAGGCTCATTCTGTTTACACTATTTTAGTTTCAGCCTGATTTATTTCTGCCTGTCTCCTGCAGAGATGGGTCGTTTCCCTACGACTCTGTTCCCTGGCAACAGAACGCCAATCAGCCTCCAGGTTCGTTGTCCGTGGTGACCACAGTCTGGGGGGTTACCAACACTTCACAGAGCCAGGTGAGTTTCCTTAACTTTCAAAGTTTCTTTGAGAATCTGAACTTATAGTATCTTGCCAATAGAGGACTCAATACTGCCTCATCTAGACAAATATTTGATGGGGGGCCAAGTCAGCAGCAGCTAGACTGAACATTTTTGCAAACAAATATAAACAATATGTAATAGTCATGCATTGTAATTTTTTAGATGTCTTCTAATGGGCAAATGCAAGTATTGCAGCAAAAAGACAACAGTATGAGGATATTATAAAGAAATAATTAAATTTAAAGAGTACAAAAAAGTAATTTATTGCCTACTACTGTAGCAGGAATTCACTTCTCAAATTGTACATAGTGCATAAATTCAAGCCAAAGCTTACTATTCTCTTTGGAGCACAGAAACATAGCATGCATTGCACGCTGTACCTTGTATTTTCTATATTTGGGGGCATAACATTCTGTATTTGCAGCGTTATTTTGGTCACATGCTCAACTTAGGGCCTTTTATTCAAAGTTGAAAGTACTTGCTGCAGTGTGAATACTTTGGCAGAGATAAAGATAAAAAAGGCGCACAGTGTTGCAGATTTATAAGCAATAGATACTAAAAACAGTTGCCAAATTGGGGCAATTATTCCTTCCACCCCATATAAACAGGGTTGGCTGAATCTAATGTAGTCTATATACTTGTTTCAAGTTCTTTTACGTGTTTTCTCTCGCACTCATGCTTGTAGGATGCTGTATGTCGAATGCTGCTGACTGCTGACTGTGTCTTTGTCCATCAGGTATTGGGTAATCCCATGGCCAGCAACAACAATCCAATGAATGCTGGCGGCAACCCTATGGGCTCAGGAATGTCTGGTAACAATCCAGGAATGAACTCGCCTCAGTTCCCTGGGCCTCAGCAGCAGTTCCCTAACAAAGGCAACTCCAACCAGGGCTACATGCAGCAAGGCATGTATGGACGACCCAACTACCCCGGAGGAGGAGGCTTTGGTGGAAAGTAAGTGGACATTAGTGCCTGTTATTGCAGTCTTTAGATTAAATGTCAGCGATAAAAAAAAACAAAGTCGCACTTAATTGCAATCTTTCCACATAACGACTTCAGATCAATTCTGATGAGACGTTGCTTCTTTTTACAGCTACCCAGGAGGCCCCAACGCAGGACCTGGTTCGATGGGCATCCCTCCCCACTCTCGGCCTCCTTCAGATTTCGCCCAGCCGGCTGCTGCTGCCGCCGCCGCTGCAGTCGCAGCTGCCGCTGCTACGGCAACTGCCACTGCTACGGCAACCGTTGCCGCCCTGCAGGAGACCCAGAACAAGGACATGAACCAATATGGGCCGGTACGTTGGCCCGTACGAATATGATGCTTTTGCATAGAGAATGATAGTGAATACCGTTTACTGGTTACTAGTAACTTGTGGTTTGTTCAGTGTCTGTATTATGCTAGTTATTTAGATGGTCAGTTGAATCCTCCTTGTTTTTCAGATGAGTTCCTCTTTCCAGATGGGACCAAACCAGGCATACAACAGCCAGTTCATGAACCAGCCTGGACCCCGAGGCCCTCCATCGATCCCTGGTAACATGGGTGCAGGTATGAATGCGCCCAACATGAGCGGGCCCCCTATGGGAATGAACCAGCCCAGAGGCCAAGGCATGGGGCCTTTTGGGGCTCATGGTCAACGAATGCCCCAGCAAGGCTATGCAGGACCTCGACCTCAGAGCATGGGTATGCAAGGCATCAAAAGACCGTATCCAGGAGAGGTCAGTAAAGCTAAGAATAGTAGGATCAACTTCTTAAGACGCTAGTTTTCTAAGCTCACCTCCTTGTTTGCAGCCTAACTATGGAGGACAGCAGTATGGACCAAACAACCAGTTCCCCAACCAGCAGGGGCAGTACCCTACACCCAATGCCTCCAGGCCACTGCCCTCTCCTAACTACCCTGGCCAGAGGATGCCTGGACAGCAGCTGCAGGGCCAGTACCCACCCCCAAGTGGTGCCATGGGCCAGTACTATAAGGTAAATTTTTAATCTTTTTCTAGTTACCATATTGAGGAATAATGTTTTTAGTATTGTCTATTAACTTATTGTAAGTTTAGTTAAGCTCACTGCTTATTCTGTTTTACTAAACAACAGCAGGAGCCTCCTTTCAATGGTCAGACAAACAACTTTTCTGGCAGTGGGTATCAGTACAACCAGGGTAATATGAATGGGGTAAGTAGGGTTTTTGTTCTAATTTAATTGTTTTTCCTCATGATTGTGTTACATTTTATTTAATTGTTGTTTTTTTTTTACATTTAAGCCGCCACGACCTGTGGGAAACTACCCTCACTCCCCAGTGCCAGGCAACCCAACTCCTCCAATGACACCCGGAAGTAACATCCCTCCATACCTGTCGCCGAACCAGGATGTGAAGCCTCCCTTCCCTCCTGACATCAAACCAAGTATCACAGCTCTCCCACCACCACCAGGTTAGTCTGTGGGGAACTGGCAGTGCATGTGCATGTCAGTGATGACTTGGCGGCTAAGGGAGTGAACTTGTATCCAAAAGGCTTCAGGTTTAAATCCTCCAGCTGCCAGGTTGCCACTGAGGTGCTTTGAGAATAGCACAGTCCCCATATAATTTCCAGTAGGCTCACCACCCACAGGAAGTATGTGTGATTTGGGTGGCAGTCGTGGAGACTGCTGCTCCTGCAACCTGGATAGGCAGGATAAAGATGACTGGATGAATTGACATTATTAACCATGACTTTTTTGAACCCAAACAGCCAATCACAATGAGGAGCTTCGTCTGACGTTCCCAGTACGAGACGGAGTCGTTCTGGAGCCCTTCAGGCTAGAACATAACCTGGCTGTCAGCAACCACGTCTTTCACTTACGACCCTCCGTGCACCAGACGCTAATGTGGCGGTATGACACCAACAATAGTATCCTATTTGATCTTATATGTCAGCGATTTGTATGTCTTGATCATTTTTCTTTGATTTGATTCCACAGGTCCGACCTGGAACTGCAGTTTAAGTGCTATCATCATGAGGATCGTCAGATGAACACTAACTGGCCAGCTTCAGTCCAAGTCAGCGTTAATGCCACGCCGCTCACAATCGAGAGGGGCGACAACAAGACATCCCACAAACCCCTGCACTTGAAGCACGTATGCCAGCCGGGAAGGAACACAATCCAGATCACAGTGACAGCCTGCTGTTGTGTAAGTGGAAATCTCTGCAGTATGAAACAGTTTTTTTTATTCAAAATTGCTGTGTGAAACCCCCAGTAAATAAGTAGGGATTGTTCTACATTGAAAAAACGTCAATGAGGTGTTCACGGCAAGTAACGCTGACTATTTTCTTCGACAACAGTCGCACTTGTTCGTACTGCAGCTGGTCCACAGGCCCTCGGTTCGCTCTGTTCTCCAGGGATTACTGAAGAAGAGGCTTCTGCCGGCAGAACACTGCATCACCAAAGGTACTGGCAGTGAATGGAAGCCACAGTTGTCTCCCTGAAGTCCTGTTTAGCCTTGTCAGTCTGCTGACTTGAGATATCCCTCTACTTCAAAAGTTAAAAGGAACTTCAGCAGCGTGGCAGCGTCAACGGGCAACGCCACACTCAACGGAGAAGACAGCGTGGAGCAGACGGCCATCAAGGTTTCGCTCAAGTGTCCGATCACGTTCCGGCGAATACAGCTACCGGCGCGAGGCCACGACTGTAAACACGTTCAGGTAACCATCACAGAGACAGTAACATTACTCAGCATGAAAAAAAGACAAAGGACGAATAATTTAGATCATGCTTGGACTGTGTTTTTTTAGTGTTTTGATTTGGAATCCTATCTACAACTGAACTGCGAGCGGGGGACGTGGAGATGTCCTGTATGCAAGTATGTAAATCCATACATACATCCAGACGGTTTTAGTAACCGTATTGTTGTCAACCCATCTCTGTTTGTGCATTAAGATCTTAAACGTTTCTTTCCACAGTAAAACTGCTTTGTTAGAAGGGCTGGAAGTGGACCAGTACATGTGGGGAATCCTCAACGCCATCCAGAAGTAAGTGGATTCGAGAAACAGATTTCTAACACACACACACACACACACACACACAGTTTTATTTCCTGTGCCTTCAACATTTGAATCCAATCTCAACTCCCTCAGCTCGGAGTTTGAAGAGGTCACCATTGACCCCACATGTAGTTGGCGGCCAGTGGCGATAAAGTCTGAAATACACATCAAGGAGGATCCGGACGGACCGCTCGCGAAAAGGTTTAAAACGATGAGTCCCAGCCAGATGATCATGCCTAATGTGATGGAGATGATTGCTCAACTCGGTCCCGGCCCCTCGCCGTACCCTTCGCTACCCTCTCAGCAAGGGAGTAACAACAGTGAATATAACAGCCAAGGTACGCCAAAATCAGCCGTAAATACACGCAGTGGTATGAATAGAACTTTGTTTTTGTCTAATAGCTTATTTTGTGCTCTAGGAAACAATTACCCAGGGCACGGGAACTTTGATTTTCCACATGGCGCCCCCGGTGGAACATCAATGAATGACTTCATGCACGGTCCTCAGCTTTCTCATCCACCGGACATGCCCAACAGCATGATGAACCAGGACAAACCACTCTCTCACAATATGCCTGACTCAGTGAGTAGCACATGTTTCAGCTGTAGTCACCGTCTCTGTGGCGCAATCGGTTAGCGCGTTCGGCTGTTAACCGAAAGGTTGGTGGTTCGAGCCCACCCAGGGACGAAACCTTTAGTGGCAGTTGGTGTTGAGGAAGCGAACCGGGCCTCAAAGCTGCCCACTGTTTACTTTGGTGATGGGTTAAATACAGAAGTAACATCAGATTTTAATCACATTGTTACAATGACATGTATTGTGCTTAAAAAAAAAAAACACGTCACATGTATAATCAGCAATCAGCATTGAATCCCTAGATTTAATTTGTTTTCATCACGTTATGTATTATTATGCAAACAATTTACCAAGCTTATATATATATAAAACAGAAATATAATGTATTCAAATTAAATTAAAATTCCCCTTCCAAACATTATAAACATAGATATGAATGAATGCATTGATAATGCAAAATAATAATGATTGCAAAAGCATTTTATATTATTATTTTAGAAATGGGTTAAATACCCAAGAAATGGACAGTAAGTGAGACGGCACAACAGAGGGTCAGTACACAAAGATAGGAAAAAGACTCAGAGTGATGACTCGATTTAGATCATAGAAGAAAAGACAAGAGAGAGAGAGATGGAGAAAAATTAATAAAATGAAAGGACCGAGAGTAAGACAACGTGACAGTGTCAAGTGGAGAAAAAAAACTAGAGCTTAGTTGATTGTAGTTGCTTCTAATGTGGAAAACTTACTATTTTTCCCAATGATTATTGCAGATACCTCACTCTGCCAACAACGACCAATCGCACGGTCCAATGCAGCAGAGCTTACACGCCTCTCCCCACCCGGGGAGCCAACCAGGGCAGCAGCTACACCACGGCGGGCCTCCACAGCCCTCGCGACCAGTACCACCTCCCCAGCAACAGCAGCCACAACCACAGCAGCAACCGCCTCCACCCGGACCCAACAACCACTCCCACAGTGATCTAACATTTAACCCCGCCAGCAGTTTGGACAGCCAAGCTGGTTCGGACATGCCAGAGCCATCTTTAGACGTAAGATCTCTGACTTTCTTCCCCCACCCCAATAAACAGCTGTGGGTTTTGTGTATTAATATCTCACTTCTTCTCCACAGCTTCTACCAGAACTGGCAAACCCCGATGAGCTGCTGTCCTACTTGGACCCCCCGGACCTTCCCAGCAATAGCAACGACGACCTTCTATCACTCTTTGAGAACAACTGAGGCCAACCAGTGCCACATGAACTTCTCTGGTAGCCTCCGTTCTCCCTGAGAAGCTGAGGTTGTTTCTCAGCGCTCGATGAACAATAAGACACACTCCTTTCCTCTTCTTCCTCTTGTACAGTTTTCATTCGCCAGCGCAGACTTGACTGAAAGAGGTTCAAACTCAAAGACGCGACAGGGGGCGCTCAGCCCCTAAGCGGCCATCTTTGAACTGTGCAGCTATACTCGGTTGATTTTTTTTTTAAGGCCTCACACAGGTGTACGTGTGCACACTAGAAAACACGTGTAGCATTTTTATTCATGTTTTGTTTCCTTTTGAACAAAAAAAGGAATTATTGTAAAAAAAAAAAAAAAAAAAAGACAAAAAGCCAGTCTGTGTTAATGTCCATATTGTTATTCCAGTCTGAACAGCCGCAGCTTCCTGGTCACAGCTCCATTCCCCGACTGGTCTGGTTAGTCGCACTGTTTGTCCACCACACATCATTTAAAAGCACAAGAGATTCTGGCAATGCAAAAAAAAAGAAAAAAAATTGACACTTCTCTCCTGTTTGAAGAAAAACAAGATCATTTGGATCCATGTTTGTCTGATAAAAAAAGAAAATTTTGGAAATGTTTTTGCTCTTCTGGCTTACAAAAGAATTTTGAGAACGATCGGCTTCCACTTTGTCTACGATTGTGATACTTAGATATTTTTGTCAAAAAAAGAAGAGACCTGTCTCTAGTTTTCACTTCCGTAAGGGTTAACAACCGAAGGGTAGAAGATTCCGGGCCACAACATGGTTTATACGAGATAACAATAGTAGCGTCTGTGTACTTTACATATTGTATAGCGATCGCGCTCCCGTGTGGAGGAGAGGTTTTAACAGAAATGAAAGGTACATTCATCAGTGATCGGGTGGGGGCGGAGGGTTCTTGTGATGATCCTGCTGTGTTTACTGCTTCCTGCTATAACTCCTTCCACGCCCTCTGCTCTGCATGAGCCCCAGTGTTACACGGGTCAGGGTTTTTTGCAAAGTTGCATCTCTTTACCCTGTTAAATGATGTGCTGTCTAAATAGTCTACCAAGTGCATGTGTGCCAAGTCCTCGTCTAGTGCTGTTCCAAGTGGTTATTAAGAAAAAAAAAAAAAAAATAAGAAAAAAGTTTTGTTTTCTTTTGGTCAGTTGCTGTTTCCACTGCTCTTGTATTGATTTTTACTTCTGTCAGATTTAGTATGATTTATTTAACACTAACACTGAAGGGATTATGCTGATATCAGCAATACACGTATCATGCATTTGCCAGATATACTGTATTATATGTGTATTATTTTTTCTTTGCTGCATAACTGAACTATCCACGTGTTTCGGTAAATTTGTTCAACCATCACCAAAGTTAGAGGAACGAGAATGGAGGAGCTCGTGTCGATCGATCCATCCCTCGTCAGAATGTGTGAGCGTGATTGATTAGGACAGTATGTGTGTTTGTGGTAAAGATATAGGAGAGGACACCTTCAGTTTATCCATGGCTATTGTTCGAGAAGTTGGGTTTTTTTTTTGTTTTTTTTTTTAAAGCAGTATTTGGTGCCGAACTTAAGCCAACCTTCATTTTCATTTTTCACTTCCTGAGACGAGTGCTGTCCAGTGTGCAAATGTACGTATTATTTTTTAAGAAATGCTATTGTAATGTAAATATCATTGTGAATATTTTTGTATCATCTTGGTAATAATACATGTCTTCACAACAACCGCCCATGTGACCACCTCCTGTAACCAGCCTCCCGCAGCCGTCTTGCCTCCTTGTTGTGACCAAGGCTAATCCAAACCTTCTCATCGGCTTCTACCTTCACGTCACAGTGCTTTCCTGTCACTTTTCTTCCAAGTGTACTATGTATCACAACTGTTGGGGGGTGGCTTTCACTCTCATTTGCCCATCACATTGCATCAAATTAACAGAATAAGATCAGTTTGGTGCATTTTTTTTTTACCATGTCTTTAAATGGTGTCAGATTTGGAATCAATAACTTTGTTTATCCATGGATTTATGTTGACATCTTGTGATGTTTAAAAAGGTTAAAAAAGACGTGGTAACTGCTGGCTTTCGGTGTAATTAGTGAGCTATGTGTATATCATAATTGTTGTCCATACACAGTGGTGTTCTAAAGGCATATCACAACCATATTTTAAAGAAGTTCATCATATTGTTTATATTTTATAAAAAAACGGGGCTTTTTTTCCCAAACCATATACAACATTATCCCCTATTTGTTTTTTTTGGTAAATTATTTTGTACTGTTTCTTTTTCCTAATAAATCTGTAAGGCTAGAAGTCCAATTTTTTTTTTTTTTGAACGCAACATTCGGTTGGATTTCAACACCAGTGTTTTGTCTTAGCATTAATTTCAATGCTGTTTCAAAATTGTTACTTGCCCGTTTGGCACACTGGTGTGTTTCGTGCGTGAGTTAAAGCAGACCTCAAATCCATACATTTATATAAACATTTTATTTTTTATATATTTAACTTGAGACCTAAAATCAATCCCATACATTTCATTTATGACTTTTTTGGTTTTATTTTGTTAGTACTTTTGAAAGAGCCACTTCAGCGTATTTGGCACCAACCCCCAAAATCTGTAGTTGCACAATCACAATAACAGGCCATTTTCTGAGGAAGGGGTTGGTGTTTCAAAAGTTAAAAAAAAATGAAAATAAATACGAAATGAAGAAAACTCAAAAACGTCGCTTTGACCTGGAAAGGATGCTGAGGGCAAGGCTAGTTCAAATGTCCCAAGAATGCCTGTATATATGTAAATGAATATTTGAGACATGTGAACAGAAATGTATTCTTTTCCTTGGGAATGTGCATTGTTTCTTCAAAATAATAAAAAAGCTTGCAACCCCTCTACTGGAAGTGGCTGAATATGGAAATTGAAACTTGTTCTTTTGGTATCTCACCATTTAGACCCCCCACCCCCACCTCCCACTCTGTAATATATGTTCACCTATTTGGCCAGGGAAACTGTTACGTGTCATATTTATCCCTTGGCGTTCTTATCTGTCACCTCCACATTGCGTGGTGCTAAAAACGACCAATAGATGAAACCAGGGCAACGGGTTTGCAGGGACGGTTGCCCGGTAGGTCAGTGTGTGGGGCGGGCCCTGAAGATTGAAGATGGTGAATCATGCTATGTGGTCATTGTCTCTACGTTTGTACATTGTATGTACAATCATTTCATTTTCTAAACTGGTCAGAAAACAAAGGAACTAATTGTGATTTTTAGTCTTGCAGAAACTGTATGTAGTTAGACGATGTGACCACCCTAATATTTATATAATAAATATGTATTCAGATGACACCATCATGACACTGTGTTTTTTTCATTTCAGAACCAGGATATTGTGAAGCAATTTGCTAGTGCTTTTGCTATTCCTGTTAAATCCGCAATATACCAAACCTAGACACTTTGCTACTACTACTACAACAACTACTACTTATCGCGACAGCGGAGGCCTAGTGTATATGGAACGGGTCTGGGATCCGGGGGCTCCACTGAGGTCCTGTCCCCACTCACAGCTCCTCCGCCTCGAGTGCTCAAAGTTGACCACTGTTCACTTTGTTGTGGTTCACAACGTCACAATGACTTTCCTTGCTACTACCACTTTTACTCCACATAATAATAATGGTCACTGGTAATAATAATTATTCAAGTTTAATGAGGACAATTCTTTGTAAGTTTGTAAGTCTGTTCAATGCGTAAATGTAATGTAAAAATGACAATGTAGTGTACCATGTGCAGCCAACAGAGGGCGACAAATCTAAAGTAGAAAATGAATACATTATAGGTAGGTGAATGACGGACGGTTAAAAACGACCACATTGAATAAAAGTCAACAAACATGTCTTTCTTTTTATATATTACGATAATTAAAACGTCTTTTTGATTTAAACAATATATATTTTAGGTTCTTTGAAAAAGCTGCTAGGAGACAATTAATGAATGTGTTTTTCAAACAAATATATATTTTTGTAGTTACTTTTTTCTAATATATCTTTCGTTTTATTACGTACAGTATATTAATACCGCTATAATGTGCTTAAAATAGAACGAACAGTATGTTAATATCGATTATTTAAAAAGTCATCGACGCTTGTGACGGTAGTCTCGCGAGACTTGTTCGAAACGTGTTTCCGGGTTATGCACATGCGAGTGTGAATTCTCGTGCCCTTGTGGACTTCACTGCAGCAGCAGCAGCAGCACTTGTGTCTGAGTGGAGGCGCCGTCGAAACATGCTGGTGTTAACGAATAGAATAAAACTGTGTTCGCTGGCATTCACCGCCGCTCGTATGTACAGCAGCGGAGCCGCAGCCGCCAACAACAACCCGACAGTTTACTTTGACATCGCTGCAGACAACGAGCCTCTCGGCAGGGTCACTTTTGAGGTAAGTACTTCATACAATCTTTCCTTTCAGTTTCCTTTGTGTTTATGCACCGTGTGAACAATATTAAACGTGAATAAAGTGAAGTTCGACTGTGCGCGTTAATGACAGACGTTTCCTCTTTCCAGCTCAACGCAGATGTTGTTCCCAAAACAGCAGGTGAGACGTGGATGTTGACTGTCCACAAATGGGGACAGAGACTCTTGACATCTTTCAGTTAGTCCTCCACATCCAGGAGCTCCACTCGAACAAGACTCAACAAGTGCTTCCAGACTTGTTTCATAACTCGTTGTAGTCAAATAGTCTGCAGGCAAATGTTGACCCTCCAGAAATTCACTGGCTCATTAGTTTAGAACAGGCCTGTCAGCTTCAGCATCATATTGACACATTTGTCAGGATCTGCAGGACTTGGTCCATGGAAATTATGTGTACAGTTCCACCTCCATGTCTTGGTCCCAAAAGTCATGCATTCTATTGGATTTATTACATAAATATATTATTTTATATACATATAACATGTCAGAAAATATCGAATTTGTGGTTATTAATTCGAGTTTGTTAAACATTTAGTAATTTGTGTTGTGGAAAACCATACAATACAATCTAATAATAAAAATTGATACAATCTAATAATAAAATGATAATTATTAATTGATGATCTTCCATTAAAGACTAGGAAAAGTATTTTGTCTTAATTATCTTCTTTCAAATGTTTTGTTTTATCCAAACCCTTCACACTGATTTTCTTTATTTTATTTTTTTTATAGTTTTTTTGAATTTTATTTTTCTATCCACAGAAAACTTCAGGGCCCTGTGCACTGGAGAAAAGGGCTTTGGTTACAAGGGATCAACTTTCCACCGGGTTATCCCTCAGTTCATGTGCCAGGTATTATTATCTTTTGTTGTCGTTTTACAGTCCAGGTACAATGCAGACAGATAGTGTCCTTGTATTTTTTTTTTTTTTTTTTTTTTTTTTTTTTGGGCGTTGTTTATTTTTTTTTTTTTTTTTTTTTTTTTTTTTTAGGGCGGCGATTTCACGAACCACAATGGAACAGGAGGGAAGTCCATCTATGGATGGAAGTTTCCAGATGAGAACTTCAAACTGAAGCACACTGGACCTGGTAAACTGTTCATTCTACTTTTGTTTATGTCCAGTTGAGCCTGTGTTTCTCAGGGATAAAAAGATTTTCGAGGGATAGTTTCCCACATGTCTGTGAATTTGACTTCAGTTTTCCATCAGTATGTGTGGGGGCGAATTCAAGTGATATCTCAGGACCTGTGATGTGTTAGGACTGATGTGACTGTGACGTGTTTCTAAATGGCTTGTCCAGATAAGCAGGAAGGCTAATGTGGAAAGATTCATTCACCTTCATCTACATCCTCTTATCCGTTATCGGGTCACGGGGCAGCAGTCTCCACAAGTCCATCCATCCATCCATCCATCCATCTATTCTACATAAATACGTACTGTATATCCTTATACTGGATGTGTTCACCATTATTAGGACCCTGCAATTCCACCGTTTGTCCGCCAGGGGGCAATACCTAAACTGAAATGTCAGCGTTAACATAATAACGCGATAACGGTCAAACGAGCGCGTATGTTTCAACTAAATCGACCGAGGTATTTTAATGTGACGTTTTTAAATGAGTGTCAGACTGTGAATGTGTTGCTCTGTAGGGATCCTGTCAATGGCCAACGCTGGACCAAACACAAATGGATCCCAGTTCTTCATCTGCACTGACAAGACTGAATGGTGAGTACTGTGAACCCTACACTGGTACTGAAGTTTACAATTGAGGCTGTAAAGCTCTTTATTCACAGGGATCAAACTCTGGCCCGGGGACCAAATCTGGCACGCAGTGTAATTGAGGAAGGAAATAAAGAAAGTGATACTGTAATGATCCCAATTTTGAGAAATTAAGAGTGTTTACAGCAGCAGTTGTGTAACTGTTGTTAACAGGCTTCCCTTAACAAGCGCCAATCTTGTGGTTCCTCTGGGAATCAAACCCAGGACTGTGTGCTTTCTCCGTTTTGGAGGCAAGCGTGCTAGCCGCTACACTATGGAACCAACAAATTCATTATATTTGGACTGCAAGCCCATATCAGATGTGTCCTGAGTTGTCCTGCCAATTCTCCATGTTTATAATACTAATTAAGTTGTTTATTAATCAATGTTAAAACTTGTTTTCTTGTGGAAAAAAAAACAAAGTTACAGATACTACAGAGAAGAGAAATCTTGCTCATCCCTCTCAATTTCACTATGAATTTCAGTTTGATAGCCCTGGTGTAATTTCATGCGATTCCCATTGTTAGATCATGTATAGTAAGGGCAGAACAAATGTTAGTTGAATTTATTTTTGAAAGGTAAAATTTAACGGGCTTCAGGGACAAAAAGTTGTCTTTTTTTTTTTTTCTTCTTCCAATCACAGCGTGCATCTGCTGCTCACGACCCGTGTGTTCACACTGTACTGATCAGACTGTACGATCACACACAACACGTCTGACTCCTGTAGCCAGGACTGCTTTGGTTAAAGGCATGGATGCTCACAGTTTCTCTGTGAGACACGATGAGAACAATCCTCAGCAAACACGAAAACTAATTTCCTTGACTGTTTGTGTCATTCTGTGATCAGACCTGTTTTCTCCTCAGTATCTATGTCGGCACATGTACAGTGCTGCAAGGTGAGGTCTAAATTGTGGGTAATTAGTAGGATACTATTCACAAGATCAATCATGAGGTGAGATACTTGCACGGTTGAAAAATCATGGCCAAATCTGTTTGAAATTCTAGAGTCTACGCCCTGCTGTCCAAGACTGTCAAATCAAAACAACCCCTAATACAATAGCCAGATTTTTTTTTTCTTTCTTATTATGTAAATACACGTGATTCCACAGAGACGAGGGGGAGAAACTTGTACGTGGTATCGGCGGCAGCACACAGCCGACCACTTGGAGTCGCAGGAAAAATATATGTCCACACAAATCTGAAAACCACATGGAAAAAGATAATGGCTACCCTGATGCACTTTTTATATATTTAAGTTTGCAGGAATTTGAGAGAGGAGCGCTTGAATCTGCTGTCAGGCAGTTTTGTCTGTAAGTCCAGGCGAATCCTTTAGTCGTTTATTCAGGGGAAAAAAAAAAGTATAATAATAATTATTAAGCCATAAAACGTCACATGTCCCAGGGGTCCAATATAGTTAAATAGCTGTTGAACGAGCAGCAAGTGTTGTTTAATATCTTTTAAATGATGCTTTTTAAGAGTGTTGAGTTATTGTAAAAAAAAAAAAAAAAAGTTTTTCTTTCAGTCTGCAGAGAATTACATTCTTCCAGTTTATACGTTTTGGCAGAAACTTTAAAATCTGATCAAGCTTTATAGGCGTTTTAAAAACCAGCGAGAGGAATAAAAGAATAACTTCACAAACAGATGGACTTTGAACTCAGCATGGACGCTCTCACTTCACGGGGCAGTGATAATAACGTTTGTCTGTTTTTCATTCAGGCTGGATGGCAGACATGTTGTCTTTGGAAGCGTGAAGGAAGGAATGGACGTGGTCAAGAAAGTGGAGTCATTCGGTTCCCGGTCCGGCAGAACCTCCAAGAGGATCACTATCACGGACTGTGGAGAACTCCAGTAGACTCCAGCTCCACCGGAGGAGGAGGAGGAGGAGCCCGTCTGCCTCTGTCTCCTGCAGTATTTCGGTAAAAGGGACAAAGTCTCTGCTGATGATAGAAAAATCAAGTCACCAACAATGAGCGCACTTAACTGTGCCCCGTGAAAACAAAATGTGAAATAGATGCTGCAGTGCTGTAGTGTGAATGCCCTTGGTGTGAATGTGATCTGCTCACTAACTTGTGTTGTTGTTCCTAACCTAGATGTCAAAACATCCCCGACAGGAAAGTTTTTGTAACAAGTTAACATAAACTTTATGAATAAAAAACTATGACTGTTATGGAAAGAAATGGAAATTTGCATAAATTCACCCTATTTTACCCTACAGCAGGGGTCTCAAACTTTACTAAGTTGAGGGCCGCCGCCCACACTATCATTTCACCCAATGGCCACGTCAGCTTTCAGTGTAATACGTCAGATTCTGTGTAGTACAACACTGAATCAGAAGGAGAATCAGGGTTTTAAGAACTATAGGATTTACCATGGAGAACAAATCCATAAAATATTATTATAAATTCAACTTTCACATTAAGGTGGGGGCCGCAAAATATCTTTCCACGGGCTACAAACGGCCCACGGGCCGTGAGTTTGAGACCCCTGCCCTACAGAGTTAGGTTGTCACTCAGGGCTGTTAGATGTACTTGTATTGATCAATAAACCAGATGTGTAGAAATACTGAAATGATACAAACCTTTTGTTTTCTTATGTGAAAAACATCTGGCTGAGTTATGGAAATGATGTCATTTGTTGGCCACTCAGCCTGGTGGGTTTTTTTCTCAGCTCAACATATGGATGAACTTTACGCAAACTGTGCCAAAAGTTAAATACAGCAGGATAAATGACTCCCACTGGTGTGGAGTGGTTCTTTCTGGAGCAGAGTGAAACTTCCCAGACCAGATGACACTCGTTGCAACGACTTGTTTAAAAGCATTTAATACAAAACAATTCCCGAAGCTCCATTAAATGGATAAGACAAGCTAAGGCACATTAACAGGTCCATCAAACATTAGATATTACTTTCATTACAAAAAAAAAAAAAAAAAAATCTCCTGAGCAACATGCACATGCTCTCTCCCTCCTAACGTTTTTTTTTTGGTTAACTCAAGTTCAAAGTTCCTTTTTCTCTTGTTTTACATTTAAGAGGTAATAAAAATATTTTTGGAAAACAAATCCGAGGCTTTCCTGGCACTGGGTGCCCAAATAAAAGTACACCGTGACCTATAAGTCAGTACAAGCACAATTCTAAAATATTGCATTGTTTTACAATTTAGAAAAAAAAAAAAAACCCTTCTGCTGGGACGTATACAAAAAATACATGTTAATGGCTAATATATTCCTTTATAAAGTGTATTTCACAGCTACATGACTGCAAATGTTCCACAAAAAAAAAAAACTATGTACCCTCCTGTACTGATATTACAACAACAATATTGCAGATACACATAAATGCTGCATTTCCTTCATGGTAAAGACTTGTTGCATATTTTATACAGAAAAGATATAAGTTATATCTGAAATATATATATATAAACATGTAAATCCGGAAGCTTCATTCACAAACTTTGCTCCGATACAGACGCTGAGTAGAGTTTTTTTTTTTTTTGTTTAAATTCACAGTTGGTAAGATTTTTGGGTCGTAGTCAGGACGCCGCTGTTGTTCACATCATAATAATAATAACAATAAAATACTGAGATACTGTTGAACCTTCACGACTGAGAGTCACAGTGTCACCGAACGTCTCAACGGGGAATCAAACGTTAGATGGATTACAACATATTAAAATAATTCACTGTATATTTCAGTCATAAAAATGTAACCATGTCTCCCCAACGTGAAGTGGAGGAGGTGGAGCTGGAGTGAGTTATTGCACGCGGCGGCAGTAGTAGCCAAGGACTTTGCATTTCTCACACAGGTGCTGTGGATGCTCCTTGCTCTGGTCCGACACGTCCAGGCCGTCCGGTTTCTCCAGGGGCCGCTGGAGAGTACGAGCAGAGGATAGGGTTTTATCGTCGTCGTAATAATGCTGCAACTGAGAAGGTAACAGCACCGACATGACACCCTATAAAGATATACGACTTTTCCCCCCAAGTGTTCGTGAAAATAAACTCCTCAAACACTCGGAGGAAGTGTTTTTTTTTTTTTCTCTGAAAATAGCTGTTGGTTCATATGTCAACAGAGCAGGAACTGGAAAAAAATGTAAAGTACTATAAATCTGTTACTTTCCTGGAATAAACATATACACACGTACATACAGTACATATGTGTGTATATACCTATATACATATATATTTATATATACAGTCATGGAAAAAATTATTAGACCACTCTTTCTTTAATTTCTTGTACATTTAAAAGTCTGCTTCCACTTAATCTACATTAATCTGGACAAATATAATAACAACAAAAAAGGCTCATAATTCA
>JAFBJS010005334.1:100535-135984 GCA_016785265.1 Paraplagusia blochii
TCATTGTGACATTGCGATTCAGGCCACTGCACACAACAAAATGTGGCCACTGCATTTAAGCTGCCTGGGGAGCCATGCGTGTCAGTAGTAACATGGTGGCAGCAGGTGGATTCAAACCCCCGGACTCCGGTACCCTTAAAAACTTGGCCACCACTGCCCCAGAGAATGAAGATGTGTATAAGAGACAGCACACACACACACACACTTTATACAGACACATTCCAAGATAGAGGGTTTTCCTCTATCTTGTCAGTCCTAAGGAAAGGAGGCTTCCACAAACAAAGGACAGTAAGACCAAAACAGATAAGACACTTATCACAACAAGTCAACCAAAACTGATGTGTTGCCTGAGATTCACCAGCTACACATTTGGCTGTGAACTCCACTGCCCCGACCAGAACCAGAACCGTCATCTTGTTGAGTCGCCTTGATAACATTATCAGCAGAGACATGTTGTAAACTGTGAGATCAATCATCGGGGTTGGAGATAATCACTGCAGGCCTCCTGTAATAAAACCCCACATCCCTCAACAGTACCTTACTCCCTGTGACTTTTTTAGGAGGCTTTTCAGTCAGTTGTTGTTCAATGTTTATTTTCCTTTTTTGTGTTGTTTTTTCTAATGTGACTCAATAATAACTGGATACACATCCTCCAGTAGTGTGATGCTGAGAAAAGATGGACCTTAAGTTCATCAATACATTCATCATGATCTTTGAGCTAAGAAAATACGCATCACAGTGTGTAGATATGTTAAAAATTCTAATTGTGTCCAGTAGTCTTCAGGTTCTAATCCACCAGCTGCCAAGTTGTCACTGAGGTGCTCTCATCGTAGCACTGTCCAGACCCACATCACTTCCAGTGGACTCACCACCCACAGGAAGGCTGACAGTATGCAGCAGTGTGATTTGAGTGGCGGTCGTGGAGACTGCTGAGATCTGGTAACCCATATTGTTGCTCTATCCTTGGCTGCTTCCAGTGGCCTCACCACCTGGTGGAAGGTTTATGAGGAGCACAGTATGGTGCAGTGTGATTTGGGTGGTGGTCATAGACACTGCTGGCCCCACGACACAGTTAAAAGACAAAAAAATGGATGACATTTCCATTCTTCTGGCTACCTTTAAAAGGGAGTAGCGTCAACAAACAGTAAAGTAAAGCTGGGAGAACAGAGTGCAACTTTGAATTGATTTTGCCACGGTTTTCAATTGTGCAACTTGCATCTTGTAGTCCCCACTGGGTTATGACAAGCTATATCACTTCACTATTGATCATGTGAAAATAAGACATCTGTAAAATCCTGCTGATTTACCAACAATTCATGCCTCAACCTGCCACACTGCACATGCACGACCTAGATACGGAGGATAAAACATGCCAAAGTCTATTTGAAAGGGGTTCAGGCTACAGGATTCAGTCATGTCATGTATGGTCGTATAGTGTGAGCAGTTCAATCGCAACCAACCAATGGATGCTACAGTGTGAGCACACAATTGTGAGCTGTGAACTGATCCCCTCTGTGGTTGACATGTACAGTGTGAGCAGCAGACGGAAAGGAAGGAAATCAAACTCCTTGTCATTGTGACATTGCGATTCAGGCCACTGCACACAACAAAATGTGGCCACTGCATTTAAGCTGCCTGGGGAGCCATGCGTGTCAGTAGTAACATGGTGGCAGCAGGTGGATTCAAACCCCCGGACTCCGGTACCCTTAAAAACTTGGCCACCACTGCCCCAGAGAATGACACAATGATTGAAAAGAAATGCACAATGTTTGGTGCCTTGTGCCTTGTCAGAGTTTTTTTTTCTAAAAATTACAATTATCAAGTTATAACATAATTTTATTATAAATCCCAAGCTACTCTTTCATTGGACGTTTGACAGCTCTACTTCCACGACTATATTCCCTCAGCACAGTTGTCAGTCATTAATATTATGGTTCAAAACCATGAAAAGTGTGACTCCAATTGGCGAACCACAATATACAGTTTACAACATGGTTAGAGACTGAATTTCCCTAATACAAGCTAAACACTTTCAGACAACAGCGATCTTTGTTTCAGCTTTCAGAGACTATATTAAAGGAAATCCCCCTGACAACCCTGTGGCCAAGCATCATTTCTAGCATGACTATAACTGCGTACGCCTATTCACAGCCCTTTCCACTGTCTCCAAAACCACATTCTGGATAAAGGCATCTCCAAACAGCAACTCTTGAGGAATATCAGTCCAAAAAGGATTTGCTTTGCACACAGGAAGAGTGCAGAGAGGAGTGATGATTGCACCAAGCAGTGGCGAGTGAACAATGCAGCATGACTTCTTGACCGCTAGTTCTACAGACCCTTTGGAGGAACAATGCTCTCCTTATTTGGGCGAGGTCTTTACCATGATATATATTTTGTGTACTGTGTCTGCACACTGTCACATCTGTACCATCTCTACATCTGTGTTCAAACCAACTCACTTTGGTTAAAATGCACCAAACTCATGATGTTACTTTATTTTGTTTTGCAATCAGTGTCTTAACCCTGTTGGTTTAGTATGTGATCACCCTTATTTTAAGGGCCCGTTGGCTTGACAATGGCTCGGTAATGTAAATTGCTTTGTTTCAGGAATATTAGCAACACATGACAAACTCTGACATCATCTTCCTGAAGCAAAGTCAGAGTAGAGCAGAGCAGAGCCAGCAGAAATGGTTTCCAGATTTTTAAACAATATAAAGGGGAATGGCCACAAAGAAGGACCGTAAATATCAGAGAG
This sequence comes from Paraplagusia blochii, assembly GCA_016785265.1. Taxonomy (NCBI): domain Eukaryota; kingdom Metazoa; phylum Chordata; class Actinopteri; order Pleuronectiformes; family Cynoglossidae; genus Paraplagusia; species Paraplagusia blochii. The sequence continues at coordinate 103,291 of JAFBJS010005334.1, forward strand.
TAATCCGTTGACATCTTAACCCCCCCAGTGGAGAAAAGAAACCCAACTCTCCACTCGCCTGTCAACAGGGTGTTTTGCTCGGGCCTGCAGAGAACAGCAGGGATACTTTATCTAAGACCTCAAAAGTGTGGACCGACACCCCTTATTGTTTTTATTTACCTTAGGCTTCAATTAAAGAGCCATGTATTTCCTCATTGTCAACTGACATAGGCCTCAATCTATACACTGAGAGAGACTTTGAAACTCTCCTCGCAATCGCTCATCACTCATTCAACAGAACTACGATAATTCACTTTCCCATCTTTGCAAACCAATTCGCTGCAGTTTCCTTGTTCTGTTCTTCTTCTTTACCCTTCAGCTTCAAGTCCCACCTCCACCTTGAAGTCCTCTGTCCTTCCAACAGCACACTTCACCACTGTTGAACTGATCTCACACATTCCCTGCACCAATCTCACATACTTCTCTGCCACTCCTAACTTCCACATACAAAACCACAATTCCTCCCTTGGCACTCTGTCATATACCTTTTCTAAAGTCTCCTTGTTCTATATTCTTATTTATTCAAACCTTTGCTTTTTAATGTTTTTTCAAGGTCCTTAAATTATAGAAGGATGAACATCTGGGTTTTAAAACATGTTTTGCAAGCTAAGCCATTGAAATGTGCCAGGAAAATAATATATTCAAATATACCCTGGCCCTCATGCAATACTTTCTGAGAACCCTCCGGAACTAGGGGCTGAGGAGCTGGATGTACCTCCTCCTTGGACACCTGTCAAATTTTTCCAAATTATACTATAGATTTATAATAATATTTCCCTGCAATGCCTGTATTTTCCTAATGCATAACATAGAAACGGTAAGCATTTTAGCCAATATGCATGACTCTTCATGACTTTTTTAGAAATCTATCTGCTCCTGTCTTAGCTTCCATGATACATTTTGAGCACCAATTGTGGCCCAGAGGTCAGAATATTAGCCCAGCTGTGGAGGCAGCTGACCCCCATTATACACCTCCAATATATACCCTTTGAGGGGCATTAATGGGGCAAATGAAAATAAAATAGATATCTGATTTTAAAGCAAATCAAACTTCTTGTCATTGTGATTCACACCATTGCACACAACAAAATGTGACCTCTGCATTTAACCCGTCACCAAAGTGAACAGTGGGCAGCAGTGAGCACCCACGGAGCAGTGAGTGAGGAACATGCTCGGCGGACATCAGTGATAACCTGGCAGTTGGTGGATTTGGACCTAGAACCCTCCGGACAGGCTTCTTAACCACTAGGCCACCAGTACCACCAGCTGGTTACTTTAAAATTACTGTATCTCTGGAATATGCCCAATCCCCGAATACAAAATTCATACAGGCATGTAGCATTTAGCAGATTGAATGAGACAATAATGTTATTTCAATAGACACATTAACTTACTTAAATATGTTCTATGCTATGATGTCTACAATGACGCCCACTTCCACTTTCTCTGGTGGAACATTCATGTTAAAAAGTGTGCAGAGTTGCCTATTGAAGTTTTATCAACTTTGAAAAAGTCAACCTTTTTGACATTTCCTTGTGGACACACCCTGTCAATTACTATTTGATTATTTTCATTACACCTAACAACCGTCAGGCGTTTCCCCCTTGATGTGATCAATGGAAAGCCCCAGCTGCACATAATGCACTGGTAATTCTTCTCTCTGGTTTGGAGCAGAGGTCGGTTGGTTCCCCAGGAAAACCTATCGTCTTTCATTAGGGCCTACTCTGAGATCCAATCTGCCATCTGCTGCTCATTACAAACCTACAGTGGAACATCTACCTCAAATACACACCGAGGAATCTATTTCATACTGCAAAAAGAAATATAAAGATTATAATCTGACGTGGAATTTCTACTTTTATTATTTTTAAATATGAGGAGCCAAACAGGCCAAGGATTGTATCGACTTAAATCCAGCTCACCTGAGGACAATCTTTGATATAGTGGCCTTTGTTGAAGCAGAGGTGGCACAGGTAGTTGGGCGGTGGCCTTTTGCTGGGTTTGCGCGTCTCTGGTGACAGGGAGAGGTCTGAGAAGTGATCTGCTAGGGCGCTCAAGCCGTCCACAATGTTGTTGATGGATCCGTAGGGCGAAGAGTTCTTGTAGAAATTGTTGTTTATAGCCTGCAGAAAACCAGGAAATAGTAAACTGCTGTGGGACATGATTGGAAGATCTCTATCCTTGTCTTCATCATGTTGAATCCCTTAAACAGTCTTAATTTGTAATTACAAAATTTTAAAAATCCAGAATATTAAATGGGTAAAAACTAAATATATATTATATTATCTCATATTCTTAGAACCTAGAAAAGAGTAATTCTTTTGTCGCCTAAAACAAAGATGAACATTGTTGTGACCCTTCCATGAATGAGCATTCAAAGCCACCCGTCAGTCCATCACAGTGATTGATTCTCCTGTTTGTCTCCCTGACAGAAGCGGACTTTATTACATTTCTTGCAGACGTGCTAGCTTCACCACATCTATTCTGGACGCCAGTGGTGTCCGCTTCCTCATCAGGACAGAATGTCTTTGTCGCGTATTACTCCGATTGGTGCAATTGCCGCAACACAATCGCCATTATTGTCTCTCTGGAGGAGATGGGTGCTAAGGCACCACGGGGCAAACATGAAGAACAGCCTGCAGACTCTTCACTCTGTAGGCATCACAGAAAGCCAATTGTGGTCCGATACAAATGTATGTTGGAGGGGACTTGGAGGGGTGAGGCTCAACAACCGCTGCATAGCAACTGGATGTCTGTATGTGAAGATTTGTCTTTGGATGCTGACTTTTAATTGTGATTTTGACTCATTTATATTGGATTAGCTCTCTGTTAAACCTCACATACATGTTTACATTCATAACTGTCAGGTCAATTTGTAAAAGTATCAAAATATCAAGGCATGGACACATGGCAGGAACATGTAAACGCCATATGGCACCTTGAAACCTAAAAACACCAGTATTTATTCAGGTCCAGTGTGGTTTCAATGCCAACTTGTAAACATAAAAACACACATTCCCACTGTATGTTTACTGACATTTACCTTAAAATGCACAGGATTGGGTAAAGCAACAGTTATACCTCCCACTGACTTGAAACTGCCTGCTTCCCCTGGCCAAGCAAAGGCCAACCAGGGTGAACCTTCATATTTTTTAAATTGGCCAGAGGTTTTTCTCAACCTGCCATTTCTGCAGACACCAAAAATCACTGTGAACACACTCAGCCACTATACCAGTGTACAAAACCCATATTCATATGCTGCCCACTTGCCTCAGTGTGACCCAGTGGAAGTATGCAGGTGAGTCTTGCTCTATATGAGCTACGTGAATATCCCAAAGTAAAATATTAGTCTATGCTATTTTGGTACACTGCACGGGGGTCAGGAGGGTGGGGGTGACATGCAATCATTAAAATCAAAGCCTGACATGTAGTGCGTTATGGGTTCGAACCTCACTCCTCAGATGGAAGAAGTTGTTGAGATAGTTGGTGCTCAGATCAGCCGCGCTGCGCTTAGAGTTGTTCAAGTCCTGGAGGGGATCCGGCTCGTCCTTGAACGCATCGAATGTGTTGCTCTGTGTGTCTTGCAGAGACATGTAAACCCAGTTGAGCAGCTGTGCAGGTTGGTACATGGCGGTACCGGTCTCTATAGCGGACATCATGTTGTGGCTGGAGGGGCTGCAGCGTCAGAAGAACCGCCGGATTGTCTGCACTCACCAACTTCTCACTGTCATCCCCCTAAATCCCTGCAGGATGACCGTGATCCTTGTCTTCAACTGGAGGAGTCCTGTAGGACTCCAGCACCGAGACGCACAGAATGCATTGAGCGCCAAAGCCGGACTGTGAGAATGAGTTTGGAGTTGGAGCTGCGTTACGGTCAGGGCGAAGAGTTGCGTCACGACAGATAGGAGGTCCAATCTAAATGGTATTCCTCTCCATGCCTGGCAACTGAAGCCACATAAGCTACAAAGTTTTTTTTCTTCAATGGTCACATTTTTTAACTGGTATTTAGACACTTCTACTCATTTTAAACACGTCTAATTTGACGTTATTCGGCTTTTTCCTACGTCCATACTATGATTTTGCACAAAGAATTATTGTTGGTAAAGTTTCTGTTTTGTTAGGCAGTAAATGCTGACAATATGGACACGGGGACGTGTGTCTGATTTTTTTATCTACCAAAAGTTATATAATGCATTAGTTTTAACTAACTCTAACGAGGTCCAGCGTTTGCACATCTTTAATGGTGTCTTACAGTACTGAATCAACATCAAAGTAAAATACTGCCCTCTAGTGTTGTTTTGTTGCTACAGAAAATTCATGTCTGAAATCTATACGTCGTTAGAATTTGGTGTCGGGTACTTTTTGCCCAGATAGTTAATAAACATTACAATGCGATTTGATCTTACCTATTTATTAAATGTTGGAACTATTGCAAAGACAGCTATTGCAATGTATACTGGTTTAATGCTTTAAACCAGACGTTATAACTACAGATCAAAGAGTACAATAATAACGCTATTGTCAATGTATTGATGCTTAACCTGTTCAGCCATGTAGGTCTCAAAATATATTTTAAATATTTAATCCCAACACGATATGGTTCAGTATTTAAACATATGACTAATAGCTTTCAACGAACACAAACTATGGCAGTAAGTTAGTACTTTTTTATCAAGCTGAAGGTTTGGAGTCACACGAAATATAGATATATCTCCATATGTGCCGTGCTAACAGTGGTGATGAGGTAGACACATTCCTGTCTCTTTAGGAACAATGACAAACCGTTGTCCAAGGCAGTGGACATTTAACCGAGCAAAGGTTATGACTGCAGGGCGGATACACATCCAGGCTGAGGACCCACCCACCTACAGTCTACTTCACCTAATCGTCTCTTCCTGAAAGTAACTCCGTCTCCCCTTTGGGTAAGTCGGTGAATTTATTTTATTTGTCCGCATATGGACATTGGCAACGATTAGATTTGTTATTTCTCAATTTAATGCTACGTAGGAATGTTTTTGGATGGAAATTAGCCTCGCTTAATTAAAAAGACACACCCGCTATCGAGGAGTTTAACCGTGTCTTGACAACAACAAGAAGCTATCGTAAATTTTTTCCTCAAATACGTGTAATTTTATAAGGATCCACCTGCCGTCGAGTGTTTCTCCACCACTGCTTTATTTTAACGGTGTGATAACTGCTTATGTAACCTCGCTGTTAGCAGCCTTGAAGCTAGTTTACGGAACCACACAGTAGGCCTATGATGCTCGGAGAACTCTGGCGTTTTTTCTGATGCGTTCGATGTCATGCGGAAATAATACATCATCCACTGACAAACCGTTAAATAAAAAGTATTAAACGTGAGTTCCATCTGGAAAGAGAGTGCTGGCATTGCGTAATAGTTTTTTTTTATTGCGAAATCTATAATCGCGTGGTAGTAGGCGGTGTTAAATGCACACAGCCTTTATGCCATTACTATTGTCAAAAAGTTACTACCAGTTAGAAAGTAATGTATAATATTTTCCATCATGTCTGCAAATTTAAAAGATGAGCAACGATCAAATCACGTAATATTGGATTTTTAGCGTCGGTCAAAACTTTTTTCCCCGACTCCACTGAACATAACACTCTGTTCCATGGGTCAAAAGGAAAAAGGCATCGAGGGAGCGTCGACAAGGGCAAACATTTTTAGACGTGAAACACAGAAAGAATAACGTTAGTGCGTACTGTATGTTTTCCTCCCGAAATAATACCCCTAAATATTTATTTTAAGGGTTGTATTTTTTATTATGGAGACATTTATAGGCACCGCAACGCCACAGTAACCATTATCTATATAGTTTTCACCTAGCTGTTAAATGTAACGTCGCGTTGTAAGTGACGTCACTTTGTTCGCCGTTTTATTGTGTACATGTACACCTAGGTAAATACCAGTTTAGCTGAATTATAACTATTGGCTTCAGTAAAACCTTTATTTTTGCTGAAACTAACTCTGGATTTTAAATCACTTGGCTAAACATACACAATATAACACGAACCATAAAGTAACAATTTAAATTCTGTTTGATAATGAAATACTGGCACTGCTTTCGATTGTGTAGTTGACAACTGAACTAAAGCATCCTCAACATCATGTCACCTGCAGGTTGTAAACATGAGCTACCCAGGATACCCTCCTCAGTCTGGTGGTTACCCACCACAGGCAGGTGGCTACCCACCTCAACAAGGAGCATACCCACCACAGGCAGGCGGTTATCCCCCTGCAGCAGGCGGGTATCCGCCAGCGGCAGGCGGATACCCAGGAGCACCGGGTGGCGGCTATCCAGGAGCAGCAGGGGGCTTCTACCCTCAGCAGTCAGGTGGATACCCAGGTCCTGCTGGTGGTTATCCACCTGCAGCAGGAGGTTATCCTGCCCCAGGTGGAGGCTTTCCTCCACAGGCAGGAGGATATCCACAACCTGGGGCAGGTGGTTATCCATCTGCGCAACCAGGAGGTAAAAGTGATGGAAGGTTTGACAGCTAAGGAAAAAGTCAATGCTCATTCATTGTATCACTGTTTTCTTTTCAGGTGGAGGCTGGGGTGCAGCCCCTGGTGGTTATGTATGTGATATCTTTAACTTTTCTTTTGTTACTTCAATAGTAAACATCTAGATTGAGCAAAGCTTTTTTATTTCCTAATAATATTATCTAAAACTAGCCCTACTTGACCTTTGTCCTACTCTGCATTAAAGTTTTCTGTCATATTAAGAACTTACAGCTGATGCTTTGTTTACAGCCAGGAGGCGCTCAGCCTGGTTACCCAGGAGGCCCTGCACCAGGTCAACCCATGCCAAACTACCCCGGTGCCCCTGCTACTAATCCCTCAATGCCTGCTTATGGGGGTGGGGTTCCATCCAACCCTCAGGCCCCTGCCATTCCTGTAAATCAATGTTTACTTTAAAGCTCTCCACTGGTTACATTTATAGGCTAATTTGACCAATTTTAAACTTTTGATCTTCTGTGTTTTATAGAAAGGATTCCGAGGTACGATCAAAGACTTTCCAGGGGCGGATCCTCTGAGAGATGTTGAAGTTCTTCGCAAGGCTATGAAGGGTTTTGGTAGGTTCTAATCATCAGGCAAAACATAATACTTTTGATCAATGAAATAACTTTTCAGTGTCTTCCTTTTACCTTCTGAACAATTTATGTAAAACAACTCTTTCTAAACAGGCACCGATGAAAATGCTATTATTGAACTTCTGGGCAGTCGTTCCAACAAGCAGAGGGTTCCAATGGTGGCTGCTTACAAAACTACTTATGGGAAGGTTTGTTGTTGTCTTTGCTCAGTTTGACTCAGCTGTGATTGCTTTGCATGGCTCTCACACGCATTCGTGTGTTTTTAATTTTTTTTTTTCCTCTGCAGGATTTAATCCGTGATCTGAAGTCTGAGCTCACTGGAAACTTTGAGAATCTGGTTCTTGCAATGTTGATGAGCCCTACGCACTTTGATGCATCTGAACTCAGAGAAGCCATAAAGGTTTGAGAGCTATTTTTGGTTCTGCAGATGTTTAGGCTGGGGGTTTGCACTTCAAACCACACTGTGTGACTCATTAAGCAGTAGAAAAGTAAGAGCCATGACAAACTCTATATGTCAGAACATAAAACATAGGTTTTGTTGATGCTCCTCATTATTCAGGGAGCTGGAACTGACGAAGCATGCCTGATTGAGATTCTGTCCTCACGTTCCAATGATGAAATTCAAGAAATCACGAAAATCTACAAGTCTGGTAAGCTCTAACTCTGGCATTGATTTAGTGATATTGACTTGTTTTTCTCAGAGGTAAATGGCTTAGGGCAGCGGTCCCCAACCACCAGTACCGGGCCGCAGAGAAAGATTCAAATTTTTTATACCGGTCTGGTAGGAGAAAATTATTGGCTGTGTACACTTGAGAAATGTTGTATGCATGCACAGTTAATTCGGGTAGGAATATTTTATAGGTAGGAAAGTATTTCAGAACACCAGAAATGTAATTTATTTACAGTATTTATCTGCCACAACTTAATAATCGGTCTGTTAAAATAGTACAAGATATTTAACAGGTCTGTGGTGTGGAAAAGGTTGGGGAACACTGACTTAGGGTTTAAAACTATCTGCCCTTTAATGCGTGACTTTGCTGCATTCAGTTCTATGTTCACCCATATTTCCTAAAGGACTGGCAAAAAAATAGTCATGTAAAGACTTTTACCTAAGGTTGTTTTCTTCCAAACTCCAACAATTCTACAAATTTAATTCCAAATTACGTTTCTTACAAAATGTTCAATAGCACAGAAAACATTTTTACATACACATGCTTTGCAGAGTATGGAAAGAGCCTGGAAGATGCCATCAACAGCGACACTTCAGGCCACTTCCGCCGACTCCTGGTTTCTCTTGCTCAGGTAATTCATGTGAACTATATCAGTGTAATTAGCTGGAAAATACGTAGTGTTTTATCGTGAAATAAATGTTTTTTTACTGTTGCTGATTTTAGGGAAACCGCGATGAAAGGCCGAACGTTGACATCTCTCTGGCCAAACAGGATGCTCAGGTATAGGAGACTACACAAGGTGTTGTCCATTTTTGTAGAACACTTTCAGCTTCAATTAATGACTGACTGTTTGTCATAACAGAAACTTTATGCTGCTGGAGAAAACAAAGTTGGAACTGATGAGTCCCAGTTCAATGCCATTCTTTGTGCTCGCAGCAAGCCTCACCTGCGTGCAGGTGTGTGGTCCGATTCATCATTTGTTTTCCTGAACATAACAGATTTGCATTTATTTTAAATATTAGGCCTCCAACTACTTTGCATTTCTTTGATCCCCATCAGTCTTCCAGGAGTACCAGCAAATGTGCGGGAGAGACATTGAGAAGAGTATCTGCAGGGAAATGTCTGGCAATGTGGAGGATGGCATGGTGGCCGTGGGTATGGTCCTTTTATTCTCTACTGTCAAATCAGAAACTTATTTTAAAAATATATATACGACTTTAAGTCATCCCTAATTTGATGCTGACACAAACAGTCTGCTGTTTCCCCTTACTTTGCCTTTTTTTTTTTTTCTAGTGAAATGCATCAAGAACACCCCTGCATACTTTGCAGAGAGGCTCCACAAAGCCATGCAGGTTTGTTTGCGGGATAAAAATGAAATTAAATGATTCCTCAGCTCCAGTCAGTCAAGATACACTTGTCATATTGTGTCGTACCAACAGGGTGCAGGGACCAAAGATAGAACCCTCATCCGCATCATGGTGTCCCGATCTGAGGCCGACATGCTGGACATCAGACGGGAGTATCTGCAAAAATATGGAAAATCTCTCTACACTCACATCTCAGTAAGTTAGGCCTGTTGTGTAAAATGTTTTGATCATAGCCCCCCCTGCTGGGATTCAATAATAACCCTAAATGCTGTTTTTGACAGGGTGACACCTCTGGAGATTACAAGAAGTTGCTACTGAAGCTCTGCGGGGGTAGTGATTAAAAGGTCAACACCATAACCACTCCTAAGGACATCATGCATGTCCACACTGAAACAATGATACAGGACTTTATATCACTTGATGCATGCAGCTAATCGTCCTGTAACGTGTAGTAAATCATAAATCATTTTTACAATCTTTATTGATCATAGATTTATTTACCTAGTTTATGGTTGCCAATTGGTAAATCTATAGTAGGCTATAACACATTATATGCTTTTATTAATCTTAAATAGCTTAAAAATATCCAAACTTATAAAACATAAGATTAGAATTGGAGAATTAAAACAGGGGAAAAGAACAATTCCATGATGATTTGATAAACACAGATCAGGACCAAATCATTAGGTCATTTATCTTTTTATAGAACTACATGTACAATATGTCATGATTTATTTTTAACAAATGTCAACACTTCAAACACCTTGTTTCTAAGAATGTCGAAAATCTCCTAAATATATGATATATGTGCACAGAGCTCTTTAGAATCTCTTCTTGCTTACAAGTCTATGCAATCGCTTTTTTTGCCATTATTTCCGTTAGCAATGAAAATCAACACTGTTTACTCTTTAAAACCCTATAACCATTGTTCATTGTACAGTAAAAATGATGACAGTGTTACCTTAATGTAGTAAAACCAAAGCCTTTACATATGTTTTGTACCTTTAGTCCAGGCTGTTGTGACAGCTAGTGCATCAGTGGGCAAATGAAACTAATTGCGTGTGTATGTCATTGTCAAGTGCCACTAGAGGGCGCTTAATTCACATAAAGTGCCATTATGCTTCTTTAAAAATCCTACTTTTGCTACTCTGTCTTTGGAATACAACTGAAGGAAAATGCACTAACTGTAGTATGCAATCATCCTAATAACATGATACCAGATGCTTTTTTAGCCCTGTCTTATTTGCTACAGAGTGAAAACGTCACTAACAGCTACTTTACATTTCAATTAAAAAATTTTTGGCATACCTGTTTTGTCTTTTTGTACGGGGTTGGTGTTTTTTTTTTTGCGTGAATTCAATCTTCCATATTTTTTTTTTCTATTAACATCTTTTTTTAGCCAGCCTGAGTAATTTGCACATGAAAGGATCTCAATTTCATCACCTTGGCCTGTATAACACAAACACCATGTGCTGAAGCCTCAGAAGCTGGGTGTGATGCTAAAAACAAGTAAGTAATGTGGCTTACGAGGCTGTATAATCTAAGGAAGGGGGGTGTGGGTGTTCAGGTTTGCAGCTGCAGTGATATGGCACAGAGAGCTATTCTCAAAGATATAAATAATGTTGATGTTGGGCCGCACACTGACCTCAAGGGTGCAGCCAACAAAGCACCGCACCGATTACAATGGCTTAGGTTCTCTACCCTCCAAGTCCGTTTCTCAAATCATGGAAAAGTGGAAAGCTTCCAAAAGCAGAGTAGCAGACAGAAATTAATATTTTATTTGGTATTTATGCATTTCTCCCAATGGAGACCTATTCCTCCTGATACTCCTTAAAATAAATAGGTCAAAAGGAAATCTCAGAGGGAGCCACCTTTCCATTTCCCTCGGCTTTTTACATTTAGGGACAAAACAGAACACAGGCACGCACATCTCTGTTCCAGATTCCAAGACAAAGCATCTAAATTATTAACACCTGGACTCAATAGTTGGGTGGTGCAGCCTCTCTGTACCTACAGAACACCTACAGTTCTCAGTAAATTCATGTATTAGAGCGATATCCCATGTAGCCTTTACATTAGGTGGTAAAAATTGTAGATTTGAAGTTATGTTGCAAAACCAGGCATAAGGACTTGGTAAGTTGTTTAACTGATTTTTTTTAATACTTGGGTTTGAGATACATTGAGAGATGGTTGACCTTTCATATTTTTCAGCATTCAAATGAGTGATGCACAATGACATTTGGTTGCCTGAGACATAATCCTGCTTAAAACATCATGTAAGCAAATGACAAACGTGGGGATTAGATCTACGACGCCTAATGAGATGAGGCACGAGAAATCACCGAGCCCACTGCAAAGCTGTGCACAGTACCGTTTGTGCTCCTGTGGCTCCTTTTAATGAAAAAGGGAGTTAAATGTGTCCTAACATCAGATGATTTGTGAAGTCAAATGGTCGTTTAAGGAGCTGCATTACTGCCAGAGGATATAATATAAAATAAAACTGTAAGTGGATAACAGCCTATGTTTTGGAATACTGGGATTTGCACCAATCAAATCTACACTTGTTTTATGGCGCAGTTACATAACCATTGACATGGTTAATGCTGTTTCAAGAGAAATGTATAAGCACACTGTGTACAACACTGAGCTTTAGAGCCAGGCTCCACCTAGCTCCAAATTAGAGTCACAGTCTACAATATACTTAAGCCATTCTGCCACCTTGGAAACGAAAATTGCTTGAATTATTTGGTTTTCCAGTTTTGGGATTTCGCTGAACAGCTCTATTACAAGATAAGAATGTACAGATTTCTGCTTTTGTCTGCTTTTTGATCATTTGGATCTAAACAATATCAGTGTTGTGCTGACGCCTGCCTTGTCAGACCTGAAGGATTATGTGGAGCAGAAGAAAGCTCACGAAGCAGGGCAGATTTGTCACGGGACAATACAGATGAGGAGCAGACTGTTATACAATGTGGAGGTATGGAAGTCTGAAATTTAGATTAGATTGATATATATATATATATATATATATATATATATATATATATATCCTGTTTGGCATTAAAAGTATACATAAAAACTGATGTAGTCATATAGGTAAAAACATGTCTAGCATGCATTATATGAGATGTCCTTAAATTTCATATACCTATACATATATTTGACGAATTCTGCTAATCTAGTACAAGTAAAAAATGTAAATAGTAGACAATAATTAATTCCTTATTACTAATAAGTAGCTTAATTATTAACCAAAACCAAATAAAATGGCAAAGTTGTTGTTTTTTTTATTTGTTAATTGTTGGTTAAATTCAACTGAAACAACACACACATACACTGATTATCAGTTTAGCTGCACACTACATAATGTTTTACCTGCATAACAGAAGAGGAAGCCCAAGTACAAGCAGTGATACCCGCACTTAATATTGAGAACCACTGCATGGTAGCTTTGAAGGGACACAATTATTCTTATTTATATTCGATAAATAACTATATGCTTTCTATTATCCGCGTATTTGTGGTGCGGCAAAGCGCTATACGGCTTTTGACGCAAATATAAATGAACACAACTTGTGGAAGTAGACAATTATATATATGCTGCTTTAGCGGAAGGACTTAATTGTTTTTGTTGTGACTTTTACAGTGAAGGAGCCAGGTAAACGAAACCCCGCCCACATTTACCTTAAATGTCCAAGACACGGAATTATGATTGGCACAGGCTTCAGCTGCGAGTTTGAGTCATGGCGGAGTTTGTAGTCCCGAGGAGGAGGCTCTTCTGGAGTTTCTACACTTTCCAACATGTCGAGAGAACTTACTTTCAGGAGGAATAATTCTTTGTAGTCTAAACCCAGTGGCGCCTTAAACGGCAGCGACGTGTTTTTGTCTTTTTCCCGAAGAGGACGGAGTCGAAGCTTGGTTGGGAAAATGTGTTGTCATCTCCGTGTAGTCAACAGCCTTGGGCAACAAATATGGCCACTTCTTGTGTATCCTTCAGTTCGGGTTGAGAACCGTCCCAGCCGGGCCGTGCGTGAGAGTTCCGCGGAGTTCTTACGACTGTAGTCCGAAGCGAAGTTAACTACCGGGAAGATTACGCTGGATTTGTGGCGAAGCTGGTTTGGTTGAAGCACAGGCGGGTGGAGGAGGAGTAGTGAGGAGCGACACGAAGAGAGCGCAGAGATGGAGCCCATGCATAAAGAGTTGCTGGAGAAATGCTACCAGAACTTAATGGAGTCACTTACAGACGTGGAGCGAGTGGTGGACGTTTTGTCTCACACTGGGACACTCAGCCAGTCCGAACGCTACGAGTTTAACAACAGCTGTTTGTCCAACTCGGAGAAAGTGGATCTTCTCCTGAAGATCCTCCTCAGTAAGGACAGAGACTATTTCTCTGAGTTTTGCTCAGCCCTGGAGAAGACTCACCCTCACCTGTACTCGCTGCTTGTCAATGGGTCAGGACCATTGGATCACACGACTGGTGAGCGACACTTATGTACATTTAACTTATATTGTTAACTGCCAACTGTTTAAACGTTTTTATTGTTGTTGCACGTTGATGATGATGGTCATGATTCAGTCAGATCCAACTGCTGACTGCTCTCATCCTGACCTTATTATGAGTACTGACCACATGATGGTGTGTATGACAGATAGGACTTTTATATTCGCCAAGTAGAGAGACTGAGAGACCTGATTACTATTTACAAACGCACAGCACAGTTTGGTCTAATAATTAAGTGTTTAACACCTCACTTTAAGTTCTACTTGCAATTAGCAAAAACTAAACTTCTTACATCCTGCTAATGTATTGTCAAACCCAAAGACAAATAGTGTCTTGGTCCCACACCCGCCAAGAGGTAAAAAATCAGGTTCTGCTTCATTGAGACCAACCTCTGGTCCCCATGAAGGCTACATGTCCTTATAGAGTCACTCTTTATGACATAATATATAGGTAGCAGGTGAGTACGTGCATTATACTTAAAATCTAAACATCAGCGAGCAACTAATTCTGACCTTGCAACAAGCAAGGCTACAATTAACCATTTATTATTAATGTCCATGTAAAAACATTTATATCGGAATTAAATACACAACTCTGTAATAGCCTGACTGTCTGTATTTGTCACTGGTTACAGGTTCTGATACAGTCTAGTATAGGCATTGGCAAACTAAGGGTCGGGGACTAGATGTGCCCGTTTAACTTGGTAATCTGGCCAACCAAAACTCCTCTGAATTACATACAGTAGATGGTATTGTGATTATTTGCCACCAATATATATAATATAAATTATATAGTGAGGGATTAACAATGTTCTGTCTGTCTATCTATATGACTGTCTATCTTTGACCCCATTTTCACTTCAGATGGCATACCGAAAGGCTAAAAGCATTATAACATTTTAACCTTTATGCATGACTTTAACCTGTATTTTATCTTAATTCCCATTTATGCCTGTTCTATCTGCTCTTAATCTAGACCCATGTGTGGCCCGTGAGTCAAAAGGTTTGCTCATGCTGATCTAGTGTTTATACAAGAGAATGTCCTAAATAGGTAATAAAGAACTTGATTGTCAACAAGCGCCCCCACAAGCACATTACAGTGGTTGTCACCCATGCAACGCAGCTCCAAACCCTTTCTGAATGTATTTACACATTAAAACTCTCATACGATCAATGTAGTGACAAGCAGTGCTGCCTGGAGGGGTGTGTGTGAGTGTGTGCAGGTCTGCCAGTGAGTGGTGGAATCAATAACCCACTGTCAAAGTCAAATAAATAAGTGGGTAAAGAATTAAAAGAGTGTTAATGCACACAATGCCGTGACTATCATTTGAGCACTGTGTGTTGTGTGGATGAGAATGAAGGCCATGGGTTTTAATGAGGTCATGGTGCAAAAAAGGTGGAATAAACCTTTTATTCTGTTTTATTCCTTTTTTTTGGTGGTGTCTGAAAAAAAAAAATATAGTATATATAGTTATCTATATGAACACTGCTGTTTTTAAATGATACACTTTTATATTATTATATCACTGTATCTTTGATTCTATTCTACAAAGTAAAATATATTTAGGAGAATTATATATTCAGTGTATTTATAGGACAACACACCCATATCCATGTTTGCTTTTGTTGGTCCAGCAGTCCAGGTTTTATCAGCCATTTATTGCCGCTTATTATGTGAATATTAACAGCGGAGCATGGAGTATGGAACAAAGCTGTCCTTCAACAGAGATAATGTCTTTTGTCCACTTGAAGTTTGTAACCATCAAAGTCATAAAATATACTGACACATGAGGTTATTAGAGAGAGAATAGGTGTAGAACCTTTTTATTTTTTCACCATAACACTGTGGCTGTCTCTCTTGTTTGTCCTGCTTTGACTCTCCTGTTTGTGACAATACGTATCGTGCAGGCTGATGGCAAAAAAAAAAAACAGACAGAGCAACTTCTGATGGTCAGAATGTTAATTATATCCTGGTCAAACATTGTAGCACAGAGGCTGTTTGTAGTGTGGTGCAGGTAGAATTTAGTCTTTTCCTGATGTGCAGCTAGAATCATATAGATAGATAGGTACTTTATAAATCCCTCTGGAGTATCCTGCGTGCACTTTTGTCTGAAATTATAGTGTATACACCCTCAATCTAATTGAACTATGATATAGGTCCACAGCAGTAATGATTAGACTTTATGAGCCATGCTGAACACCTGTGTCGCAATAAACTCATATTTGTTAAACTGTTCTTTGAGATGTTAATGTAGTGTGAATCACATCATCATCATTCTCAGGGACCTGGGGCTGTAGTCCAATCCACAAAACTTTTACACCATAACAGACACCGACATGTACACGCAGTCTTAAACAAAAGACTGTGTTTGGACACTAACATGTACCGGTGTTGGCTGGAATCATCGGGTGGAGTCGTCTACAGATCCTTCAAGGTAGTCACATGGAACTGAGCCTCCTTTTGCTACTGGGCGGACAGGTTCATCCACTGCGCAGCCAAAAGAAGGGCCTTTCCCAAAGAAAACAGTAGCTTGTTACAGACTTTTATTTTTTAATAATACACACTTTCAGTCGTGTGATCACATTTCTCCCTCGTTACCCAGAATCCCAAAGGCCAATAGATCGGGAACATCTTTTGAAATCAAAACAACGTTCCATTAACAAGGGAGAGCTTCCCCAGACGCCTGTGGCCAATACACTGGTCCACAGAGATGTGTAGCCCAGATTACAGCTATCGCACTAGTGTAATGCCTCTCTATTGTTGATATTGATATGAGTGATTTTTTTTTTTTTTTTTTTAGAATTCTGACTTTTTACTTTTCTGCTTTAATCACCAAGATTGTATTTGTCATTTTAAGCATGGCAGATTTTTTTTTTGTTGATTGCTTTTCTGCTTGAAAAGAGAAGCAGAACAGCACCATATTACAAGGGCGTGTTCATTACTGACATATTAACATGTGCTACTGCAAAATGAGACTGATCTTAATCCAAAGGACAGGGATACAGTTCTTCATTTTAAAAGCCACACTAGGGCACTTAGGTACTGCTAAAAACATTTTTTTTCTAATAACTGATGGGCCATGATGGATTCTAAAACCTGCTGGGGAAGGCTGCTTCAAGATGGGACAGATGGAGCGTATGTATGAACTGAACAAAATGACATGTAAAAGTCATAAAGGCTACATTGCTTAAAAAATAATTTGCATGCATTGCATGTAAAAAAAACCAGAATAACAACAAATTCATAACATCACTTGGAAGTTTGATGGGCTGAACGTGCTGAACCCATCTGGCCCCCGGGCTACACATTTCCCATCTCTGGCATAAAGTAACACAGTGGTCCCCAACCACTGGGCCGGGGACTGGTATCGATCCATGGGTGAATTGGTGCCAGACCGTAGAGAAATAATGTTTCCTTTTGGCCCCATCTGATCCATACCCATATCAACAAAAGAACTCAACCATAGAATGGCTAGGATTCCATCATCAATAATGCAACTATATTTGATTAGGAAATATTTTCTCGGGGAAGACAACAACAATAAACTAAAAATGATGCAGAGTCGTTGATACAAGATTCTAAGTCTTTATAACTGTCTGGTAGCAGAAAGTTATAGGCTGTGTGCACTTGAGAAATCCTTGTTGTGCCCATGCACAGTTAATTCGGGTTGGGAAATTTTATAGGTAGGAAAATATTTCAGAACACCTGAAATTAAATTTTATTAAGGTGTATGTATCTCTCACAACTTAGCGACAGGTTCATGAAAATATTACAAGACATTTAACCGGTCCGTGGCACGAAAAAGGTTGTGCAGCACTGAAGTTACAGACTCTACAATACTTAAGTCTGGGTTCTCAACAGGGGGTCTATGAATAATCCTTAATAACTTGGGTTAGCAAATTTGCATCATTTATAATTGAAACGTTATGCTTCTGAGATTGGAAAATACCATATCATCATTTTATTGTATCATTGTTACTATGGTTTTAGAGAATCTGTAGAAAGTTTCAGTGTACCCGTGTTAGTAGCAAAGAAATAATCCTAGATGAGGCACTTGAGTGGTGAGGGTCAGGCCACTGTGAGGGCCAGGTCACATGACTTTTGCACAGAGCAGAAAAGTGAGAGAGCTATGACACACTGAACCTTGCCCATTGAGACACTCTTTGCTCAAACAGAGTCATGGGAAACTTAAGCTAGAGTGGGAACAAAGAGAGCTTGATCCATGGGATGCCACAGTTCCTGAGGCACATCAGTCTTTTTTTTTCTTTCAGTACTTTGCTGGGAAAGAAAGAGGAGTGAGCCATGTTCACTGGGCTCTTTCCAGTTTTAATCAAACTCATGGTCTCCTTTAGTTAGTGGGAACATGGCCAACTAGGGATTGATTTAGAGGACTGGGACCTGGGTAAATAGAAACATTTGTCATGGTCAAGTTGAGTGTTAGACTTTACAGTGTGGTGGAAGTTGCTAATTGCTAACTACACTATACTCAACTTACATAAAGCGTCTCCCCTGAAAATGCATTTAGGCCATCCATTTGTTTGACAGACGTACTAATAAATAGGACATTTGTTAAATATTGAGCCTTAAGTCAACTTTGTATCCTTCAGAGGTCACAAAAGTGTCAGACCACATTGTGATTTCACCACTATAATGTAACCAAAAGAAAAATCAGAAAAGACTTACATTTGGGAACCATAATGACAGTCAAAAAAAACCATTTGTCCATTTGGTTTGCCAACTAGTTCCCATGCAAACCTGATGTTTTGACCTTAACATGAGAATAAAACAAGGGCCACACAACTTCAATGTTTTGATGCTGTTTTGTGTGATACTTGTAGTCCTTCTAATTCTCTGTGTACAGTTAATTGTGTGACACTGAAGGCTATAAATGATGCTGGGTCTTTCACAAGGAGACTGTGTGATGTTGTCACTGCAGATAAAAGCACAGTCTCTGAGGCTGCAGCCTCTTTGGGGCCCTGGCTAGTCAGTATTCAAGCCTCCCTGACCAACTGATAATTAGACCTACTTTGCTGTCAGCCCACAGGCCTGTCATCCAAAGTTGGGGGAAGTCCCACCTTATTATGCCTCCAGCTGGCTTTTTTTTCCAGAAAAGGTCCCTAAATGTAACCCAAGCTGCAGGGCCTTGATGTAGCGCACAATGCTGGAGATAATCATCCAGCTATAATGCAGACATGGTCGAGTACACTCAAAGCAGACTTTAATGTTTTTCTTCCCTTTGCAGGGTCCACTTACAGTGTCCTGTCCACCATGCCATCCGACTCTGAAAGCAGCAGCTCCCTGAGCAGCTTAGGTGAGTGTGATGGTGATGCAGGTGTTGAATGGAAGCAAGGGGGATGTTCAAAAGACCCATTCTGTCTCAGAGGAAGCATAAAGAGGTTCTCAGAGCCCGACCTCTCTTTCCTAAACAAGTCATTGGTTTGTCGGTCATTTGGTTGCTGCCTCTTCAGACGCTGAGCACATGCAAGTGATTACACAGATGTGAGAAGGATTTAGACTTGGCTAAATGTACATGCACACAAACAAGTCGATCTGACTTATGGAAGGAGGTCTGTGATTTGTGATGTATTTATAGCATGATAAGTTAAGGATTTATGTGTATTTTACAATCACGAACCACTTAAACTTTAAAAATAATATTTAGAGCTAGCAACTACCAGTAGATCTCCAAAGGAGTGCTGGTAGATCCTGAGCAATGACATATAACAATATTAGTAATTAAACTGTGAATAAAATTGTATTTCAAGATGCTAATAACTGGGCTTAAGTGAGAATCATGTAGGTATTGAGTCAGACAGTATAACATGTATATAACATAACATAGAGAATAAGATATCCAGTTTATACAGGTAAATTTATTTTTTCAATCTAGGTAGATCACTTCAGCCTGGTCATATGAAAAGTACTGTAACATTTGTCAAGTTGTGTCTAATTTGGTGCAAATATCCCTAATTCATTATTTCCCAAAGGGAACTCCTGAGGGAAGGATTAATATATATGTGTCAGTCTGTCTGTTCATCTCAAGACAATATATAAAATAAACACGATGCACATGCCAGTGGCTTGTTTCAAGATCTGGCTGTCAAAGTTAGGTCAGCGAGTCAATTCTTAAAGGCAGTACTGCAGTAGTTTGTATACACGCAACAAACTTAATTTAGTCCACTTAGTTGACTGATCATTTGACATCACCTCCACAGGTACACCAGCTCAAGCCTCCTCTCCTCCACCTGCCCAGATGGACAACCACTGTGTAAACGAGAAGATGGAAACAGTCCTCTTCCAACTCAGACATGTGACCCGGGAGAGAGACGAACTACGTAAACGTCTGGCTCTCTCTTCACCTGGAAGCACTTTTGATGACTGCAGGTTCTCTCATGTGTTTTAATCACACGCCACATACTGTCTGTTTTTAATTACTCCTCACTTCCTTTGTTCTTCTGTGAGCACAGAGTCTGGATGATGTTTCCTCAGACCCAATGGTCTCCTCTGACTGGGTGATATTATTAACATGACTCTCATGCACTTTTGTCTTGTTTTTTTTATAATCCTCTCTCCGACACAGACCAAACTCGAAAGCAGGCCATGACTATGAGCGTCTGAAGCTGCAGTGCATGAAGGCAATGGCAGACTTGCAGTCGCTGCAAAACCAACATAGCACCACCCTGAAGAGGTGCGAGGAGGCAGTAAAGAAGGCTGACTTCTACCAGTGAGTGGAAAGCTTACGACAAGGCTCCTCTAAATGTTTTAACAGTCGCCACATTAGTGTGTTTGCATGCAGAGACAGTGTTTGCTTGGTGTTCTCTGATATGCATAGCGGATTGAATAGGTAGTGTTTTATTTTTTTAATCTTTCTGATTCTAAAGGCAAAGCCTTCTTAGTTGGATCTTTCTGTTTTGCGAGACAAAGCTCTATTCCTTCTACAAGTAATGCCCTTCTTGGAGGACTTCATGACAAAGCATGCCTTGTACTCACTATCTGAACTGCGTGTGCATGGCACGACATCTGCACCACATGGATAATGTGATGAACATTTGTCGTCTATGAGCTGTTCCATTGTGTCCTATCGAGGTGAAGAAGAGGGTGGACTGTGCGTATGATTTAATGATGATCCGTCTCCAAAGTGTAGGAAATCAACATCTGGCTGAAATGCAAGCAGACAGATGTAGGATTACTGTCACGTTTAAGCCTGTGACTCTGGGCTCTGTTTGAGGAAGAATCAGAGGAAGGCTATATTTATTGTTGTATGTTATTGTCATGAAGTGTTGGAAATACTTTTGCTTCATTAATGATAGATATCTGACCTTGAAATGTTTATACCCTTTCATGGGGTTATTTGTTGGCTTCACAATGTCAGTTTACCCATACCTTTCACATAAAAAAACGTTTTAAATACATTGTACTCCATCCTAAGCTTCTAATTTCATGATTTTTAAAAAGTCAGTAAATCAAATCATTAAATATTTTGCATTTATTTTGTCTTGCCAGTACGCTGCACAGTCGCCTGGCCAGTGAACAGACCCAGATGAAGGAGGAACTTGAGGCGCTGAGACAGGACAATATCCAGTTGGTCAGGGAGCACAACCATATGAAGCAGGCCTGTGAGGAGCTGAGAAGGCTACATGATGATGACCAGCGGGAAGTAGCTGATATGAGGATTCTGCACCAACAGGTATCTAAGCAAATTATTTAGGCCTTCATATTGCCAGATTTAAATATATTTTGCAAATGCATAAATAAAGATATTCAATATCTGCCACTGCTGCACCGCTAATAAGTCTCTAAGGGTTTTATATTGCCATCAACATTTCATTCTGTCTATAACAGGTTCCATTTTCATCGAAAATGTCAGGGCACGATTTCCAGTTTTAGTCAAACTGCTGCTTAGTATAACAATATTAGACGTTGCCCAATAATGTCATAAAAAATCGTAATGTGAGCTCATAAAAGTCAGACTTCTACCGTCACACAAGGCTGTGGTTAGTCCTGTTAATGTTTAAACAACATACAAGCGCAGTTGTGTCTGGAGGCAAACTAAGGGCTATGTAGTCAGGTGGACTGGATCAGGTTCAAACCACTGCACAAAAGTAGAGTTTTTGTACAATCCCATTCATTCGAATAAGAACCTAAAGGATGTATTCCATTTTTTTGTTTTCAATGTATTCTTTTTGTAATATACCTTAAGTGAGTGTTCCCCAACCTTTTTCGTGCCACGGGTTGGTTAAATGTCTGGTACTATCTTCACAGACCGGTCGTTAAGTTGTGGCAGATAAATGCCTATAAAATCGTCCTACCCTAACAAGGATTTGTTTTTCAACTGTACACAGCCTATAACTTTCTGCTACCAGACCGGTATAAAAGGTTAAAGTCTTGTATCAATGACTCTGCGTCATTTTGAGTTTATTGTTGTTCTCTTCACTGAGAAAATATTTCTTAATCAAATGTAGTTGCATTATTGATGACGGAATCCGAGCCATTTCTTTTGTTGATATGGGTATGGATCAAGTGGAAGTAATAGCCAGATGGGGCCAAAAGGAAACATTAAAATCTATTCACCCACGGACCAATTCACACAGGGACCAGTATCGGTCCCCGCCCAGTGGTTGGTGACCACTGCCTTAAGTGCTACCATGCATAAAAATTACCACGAAATTTAAAAAGGCAAAAGTGGTCTTGTATTTCGTTTTTATTTATTAAAAATAAAGATGTACCTTTTTTTTGGCATAAACCTATTAAGGGGTTGTTCAAAGAAGGTGCACTCGTTAAATGTGTCATAAGTTACAGGGATAATGTCACTTCCAGGTGATGAGAGAGGGGTCATCCGATGTTCTCAACAAGCTGTATGACACAGCACTAGATAAGTTGGAGGCCATGAAGAATGACTACGAGGCCCTGAGGAAGCGCTACAACGAGAAGACCGCTGGTCACAATGCGGACCTGAGTCGCTTAGACCAGGCCGAAGAGGAAAATCTGCGTTTGCAGAAACAGCTGGACCTTCTGCTGAAGCAGAGAGATGTCGCCATCCACTACCAGCACCAGTACTCCTCATCTTTGAGAAGGTATAACTGGAAATTCAGTAGACACTAGGAGTCACACAGTAGCACACAGTACGTGGCTACTGGATCAACCATGCTCACAGAAAACTTTCAAAATTGAATACTTACACATAGTGCCAAGGGCAATTCTGTTCAGTATTTCTTCCATGCAATACAAGGCAGGTGAAGCCTGTAAGAAGAACTATGAAGATCTATGACCACGCTCAGGACTTTTTGAAAACTGATTGGAAATCCACAAGGCTCAATAATATTAAAAGCAAATATATATATATATTTTTTTTTTTCCTGTGCAACAGATTTGACAGCACACACCAGGAACTGTCCAAGGCTGCTGCTCAGAACAAGGAGCTACAGCGGGAGATGGATCGGCTGCAGTCAGAATCCACACGGCTGAAGACCCAGCAGCTCAAGGCTGCTAAGGACTGCGAGAAGTACAAGGAGGAACGAGATTCTGTGATCAGTGAGTACCGTTTGATCATGAGCGAGCGGGACCAAGTGATCAAAGAGGTGGACAGGCTTCAGACCGGACTGGAGGTGGCGGAGGCCAAGCTGAAGAATACTTCATCAGAGAGACGGGTGGCTAATGAAGAGCTGGAGGCTCTCAGACAGGTATAGTCTAAATAAAGTTTTATTCTCTGTATATATTATGCCTGAAAAGTAATGATCATACTGTACTGATAAGGTTAACAAGTTATCCTGAACCTATATCTTACCAAGTTTACCTCTTCCTGAGTATAATGCATTGATGTGAAATGTTTTGTTATGCCTTCTCAAGGAGTTATCGTCAGCTCTGGTGGACAGAGACCGGGCCATTTGTGAAAAGAACGAGCTACTGGAGAAATACTGCCATGAGGTGAAGGACAAGGCTGAGGCTCAGAAGGAGCTCAGCCAGGCTTGCAAGGACATTGAGATGGTGCGGGAGGAGAGGGATGTGGCTCGCAAGGAGAGGACGGAAGCCATCATCCAGAGGGACCAGCTGCTGCGAGAGTATTACCAGGCCAGACAGGTAGCCAGACAGAGTGGAGATTTATTATGACAAATGGAAGGATTGATTTATTTCCCTGACATTAATCCTACAATCCAATCCAATCTGATCTGGCATTAGTAAATGTTTTTTGCCGACAGCTGGCAGTTCCCTCCATAGTAGTTTGTTGTGGAACATACTTGAACTAATTGTAATTGAAAGTCCTTAGAATTTTTCATTACAGTATATCCTGCAATTTGAGTGGAGAGGTATGGCATCTAAAATCAATAATTAACCTGACCGACGGTGCACTAAAGTCTAATGGAATCATTTCAGCGCTGGACCAATCAATGCCGTCATTAGGTTTGACCGTGCCCTGACTGCAGTGGGATTGAACTAAAGAACATGTATTTTACATATGAAAGCAGAGTTTCTATTAATAGACACATTTGTAGAAACCACCCTGTTTGACCTCAGACTATCTTGGCAGGATTTTAAAGGCTAATTGTTGCTCTCTACGTTCATGAAACCTTGAAATTTGCCTCCTGATGAGATAAACAATTAGATTTTAGTTGAGTTGATGTTTCTTTTCAGACACTCATATCACAAGGAACTAAATCCTTTTTAAATGTATATAGGAAGACCAAAGCAAAAGTGTGTGTTTTGAGGACTTCCTGGATTTGTCTGACAAATCAAAACATCAGTTGCACTCCGTACACTCATATTTTGTCCTAAAATGGCAAACTTTTTCTAGTTTTTTTAGACAAAAAAAACCCAAAAAACTCTGCTATTATCTCTCTTTCCTTCTCCAGAAGCAAGACTGTGCTACTATGGACATGGAACGAACCAACAAGGAAATTGAGATGTTGAGGAAACAGTACGAAGCAATTTCTCAGGAGCTGAAAGAGGCTCTGCAGGAGGCAGAGGTCGCCAAATGTCGACGCGACTGGGCCTTCCAGGAGAGGGACAAAATAGTGGCAGAACGGGAGAGCATCCGGTATGAAAATAATCAAAATATAGGGCCGAAGAAAAAGCTAATATAGTTGGCTTTGACTCCTGCTATGCACATGGTTCTGGTTTATTGTTAAACATAGGCATTTTACTTTTTAATATGTGTTTATCTGTCAGGACTTTGTGTGACAACCTGAGGAGAGAGAGGGATCGAGCTGTGAGTGAACTGGCAGATGCTCTGAGGAATCTGGATGACATGAGGAAACAGAAGAACGATGCTGCACGAGAACTCAAAGAACTAAAGTAAATTTGGAAATTTACATCTAGGCATCATTGTCTATGCTCTATGAAGTTAAATGTTAGATTTTATGTTAAATAATAGTAATATCAGTACAAAATAGTTCTTTAGCAGGATTGTTGGCCTTTTTCTGTTAGAACTCTAGTGACACCCAGTGGAGAAAATTTGCACTACTCTGAATTTGTTATTCTTTTTTTCTTTTAATTTTTTTGCAGAGAAAAGATGGAGGAGCAGTTGGAAGTAGAAGCACGGTTCCGTCAGTTAATGGCCCACAGTTCTCATGACTCTGCTATTGATACTGACTCAATGGAGTGGGAGACAGAAGTTATTGAATTTGAAAAGCACAGAGTAAGCGCTACATTGATTTTTAGTGCCACTTGTTTTTGTTTTCCACATTTATTTTTTGTGAAATTGATCCTAAAACCTTTCTTTTCAGGACATGGATTTGAAAGCACTAGGATTTGAGATTGCTGAGGGAATAAATGATCCCTATTTACCTGGAGACAGTGGCATATTTGTCAGTAAGGTGGAAAAAGGAAGTATTGCTGAAGGAAGATTAAGGTACACCCAAGCATTGGTGCTGCTTGTGAGATTTTATTTGAAGTTATTTTAAACGTCATTGCTGTCCTCCCTGTTTATCATTAAACAAGTGAATCATTATTGTTATAACCTTACGTTATCTCTGTTGTGCTTTTATAGGGTCAATGATTGGCTATTAAAAATTAATGACGTGGACCTGACTAATAAAGACAAAAAGCAAGTAATTAAAGCAGTTCTGAGTGAAGAGGGAGTGATCAATATGGTGGTACGACGGAGGAAGTCACTGGGGGCCAGAATTGTCACTCCCATCCAGATTAACCTAGCTGGAGACAAAGGTAACCTTCAAGCTTCAGATTAAATTTCATTTAATTCTAAAATCAAGATTTATTTTGCTCTCTAGGCTTAAACTTTGCTTTTTTCCTGTTTTTCCGTCCCAGATAGTGGTATAGGCCTGGAAAGTGGGGTGTTTGTTGCCTCTTTGGCTGCCAGTAGTCCAGCGACTAGAGACGGTGCCCTTACTGTTGGTGACAGACTTGTAGCTGTGAGTATGGACCACAGAATTGCAATTGGCTTCACATGTTTCTTCTGTAGGTTTTTGGACGCCATCTAGTGGTCCGTCTCGCGACTTCATGACTTTACCACTTTCTTATTTAACAGGCTTTTCTTATTAAATTTAAACTATATATGAAATAATGTTTTTGGTTTAAATATAAAATAAATAATTTGTGTTTTGTGAACACTCGCAGATCAATGGGATTGCTCTTGAAAACAAGTCACTCAGTGAATGTGAGTCTCTGCTTAGAAATTGTCGGGATTCTCTGAGCATCTCTCTTATGAAGGTGTGTTCAAATTGGTGTTCACACATTTTAGTTTGAGATTTTGTTTGCAAAAAAATCTGTGCTCCACTTAAAATAATTGATTTTTTTTTCCCCCCACTAGTTCCTCCCACACAGTTGCTCTGGTCAGAGCTTATTTGAAAGTTTGAAAGACTCAGAGAAGCTCTCCAGACTCCAGACGTGTGAGGTGCACACAGGGAATTACCGGAACCTCAAACACAACTGCTCCACACAAACTGACATCTGCAGCTGTCACCAAGGTTGTACAGGCAAAGGGAGCAGGGATACCGAAGACTCTCCAGACAGCAGCACCAACCCAGCACCTTCTCCTAATCAGACCTTCTCCAACAGCTCACAGCATGCCCGCTCCCTCTCCACATCACACACCGCTTCGGAACCTCACCCAGACATCTGCTACAGACGGCAGGACGTGCAACATCGGCCATACACATTCACCACTATGATCCAAGAGTGCACGTCTCCAGGAATGGGCCCCCAGACTCTGGAACGAGTACAGAACTTGCCTTCCAAGCCAAGCGGAGGCACATGGCCCAAAGTAATAGCCGGTGCTTCAGTCCCAGAGTACGCCCAGCTGTCCATCTACAAAAAACCCAAACAGAGGAAGTCCATCTTTGACGTAAACATGTTCAGGAGACCTGAGGTGCAGCCAAAGCTGGATTACATGTCTGTTTCCCAGCTCCCCAAACACTCGCCTCAGAGCTCAATGTCCGAGTCGGCCCAGACCCCTCCCACCCCTCCTGCTAGGAGCGACTCCTTCAGGTTCAAACATCGTCATCAGAACAGCTCTGCCTCAGACTCGACCATCACTACCGACACTCCTCCCGCTTCTCCTGGTCAACCTACCGGCCCGCAGGATGAAGGAGAGACAGGAGGTCACTTTTATTACAGTGATGCTCCTCCAGGCGAGGTGAAGAGCAGCGCTAAAAAAACAGCTGCAGATGAGGGTGGTCCAAACAGGACAGAGGTGCAGGAAAAGAGGAGATTTCGGCCTAAATCTGCTCCAGCCCTGCGTAGAAACGTGACTCCCCTTCACATCCCTGTCCCCATTCAGGTGATTTACAGATTTACGCTGGATTTGTCTTCTTTTTCCAGTGTGACTGTATTTTAAATAGAAAACATAACTTAAATAATTAGTAATTGTTTATTAAAAACAAATCTGAGGCATTCTTTGACTGATTTACCGTCTCTTGCAGGTACAAAGTTTCTCCAATGATGAGTACTCCCCAGAACCTGGGGATTTGTTGCGCTTTTCTCCTATGAGAACTAATCGGTACAGCATGCCATTTGCACCTCCGAGCTACAGCACCATTGCAGCCCGTAAGGCCTTTTAGCAAGAAACCAACCAACCAACTTTGGAAATTTGCAATTTTGACCTTAATATTTATGTATGTTTTTTTTTTTTGTTAGACTCCACACAGCGAGGTCTAGCCCCGTGTTCTGCTGTGACTGCAGTGATGAGAAATCCAGTCTACACTGCCTGGAGCCATGAGATCCAAAATAACAACAACAACTCTCCTCCCACTTCAAGTTCAGGAGTCCATCAGCATCCACATGCAAGGTGTATATTTCTCACAGTCTAACAACATTCCAGTCGTTAAAACAGTATTTTAACCGCACCCCGATTGGCAAAAGTCTGAATCACCTAGCTTTAGGTGATTTAAGTTTATTTTATTAGCTGAATAGTGCTTAATAAAGTATTTTGGATTATTCTTGTATGATAAAAATTATAATAATGTAAATAATAATAATATAACTTATTAAAGCCATTTTCTCTACTCCAGCCAGCACCAGTGTCGTCTCAGTCTGGATCTCAGCCACAAACGAGCCGGAGAGTCGACAGACACAAAGTGCAGCCAGCCACCTCACACCACTAACTCGCTCCCTTCAAGTGCCAGACTGGGTATGTTCAGTTTGAGGTTCAAGTCCATCAAATCCTGTTGTGTTTATTTTTTTTTTATCTTAGAGTTTGGTTTACCCCAGTGACTAAATAAGCTGTTTTCTTATCTAGAGACAACAGATATGTACTTATTATTAACACCTATGTGGTTCTTTGTTTTTTTTTTGTTGTTTTTTTTGTTTTTGTTTTTTTATGGATTATAGACACTAGAAATGGATAGAAACAGGGAGCAGAGCTGGAGGTGACATTAAAGAAACTAAGAATTTCTTTAGGAGAGACAAGGATGGACAGAACAAGGAAGGAGGTGATTAGGGGGACAACACAGACAGGAAGGCTTGGAGAAAAAGCTAGAGAAGACAGATTGAGAGGATTTGGACATGTTCAGAGGAGGGACAGTGGATACAATGGTAGCAGAATGATCCCAGAGATGGAGCTACCAGGTAGGAAACAAAGAGCAGATTGATGGATGCAGCGAGGGAGGACATGGAGGGAGTTGGAGATGTGGATACAGAGGACAGGGGGAGATGGAAATTGTTGTGCCACCCCTGGAAAAAAAAGGGACAAGCCAAAAGGAAAGGAAGAAGTTGTTTTTTTTTTATTTCATTTATACAATTTACACTATTAAGGGGTTCAAGGAAACCAAATGCTTTAGGTTTGACTCCTGGGCTACAGTAGGTCTCAAACTGTTGTCGACTATTTTCACGTCTAAAGATAAAAAAACAGTAAAAGTGACTAATTTGTTTGATAGGATGAACAAACACCTTATTTTTTCTTCTTCAGGCTCCTTGAGTACATTACAGTTCAGGACGGAACGGATTAAAATTCCTCCAGCTCGTTATCCCCATACCACTGGATCTGACAGAGGTACTGTTGAGTTTGTCAGGTTTTTTTCTTTTTGTTATTTTTTTTTTCCACCAGTGAACACATTTCTCTACACCCTTGCACCTCTTTCTCGTCTGTCAAGGTTCTCTCACACATTCAGAATGTAGCAGCCCAACACCTCCAATGTCCCCCGTCAACTTGGAGACAACGTCTTTCAGCAGCAGCCAGTCACAGAGTTCCATTTCCACCCAGCCCAGGATATCAGTCAGTCCTGCTCCTGTCAGCGACAGGAGGAAAGATGGGTGAGTCCGGCCCCTGGTCGCTGCTGTTGAAGGGTCATCGTTCAGCAGAACATGACAGGTTTTCCACAATTTGTCTGTGCTTCTGTCTGGCTCAATGTGATTAAATGGCTACACAGCAGTAAACAAGGCTGTGAGCTTCCAGCTCATACACATGACTCGTGATTTCACCATCTATCACTGCATCTCTGTGTCTCTGCAGCTGTTCACTGCAACCTGAAAATATCTCTCTCTGCCACGTGTCCTCAAATTTGTTGTCTTATTCTATGATATCTTTCTTGTAGAATTGTCTACTTAAAACTAACACTGACATGGAAACCTCAACATAAATTTTAAACTTAAGTGTTTAGTCAGTCTTAAAGTCAGATTTTTATTTTCTCTCACTGAGTTTTACAAACTACACCCTATAAGCATCACTAACGAGTACAAAAGTGAATATCTTGGCTGTGAATCTATTTAATCTCATTCTCTTTTCCCTGGTTTTTAATTTATTCATAATGCTATTGAATTTTTTATGATTGCATGACTTTGTGTTGCTGAGACTCTTAGCTCACCTGCCAGTTTTGTTAACACTATATCGCATTATGTCATTGATACAATTCATTTCTTCATTTACACAGTTTGTGACCTCTGCTTTGGGCAGTTGTTAGTATTGCGTTTTAAGTAATGTTCTTTTATTACATGTTTTCCTCGTAGTCCATACCTGGAGGAGCCACGCAGTGTGACAGTGCAGAAAGGAGCGGAACCCCTGGGCATTTCTATTGTCAGCGGGGAAAACGGTGGCGTATTTGTGTCAAAAGTAACTGCGGGCAGCATTGCACATCAAGCCCGCTTAACATATGGAGACCAGCTCCTGGAGGTACCACGGCCTCGACACACAGGGGAAAACTACCAATGTTCTTCAGTTTGAGTTGCTTCTAATCAATTACTCCTTCCAGTTCAATGGGATCAACCTCCGGAACGCCAACGAGCAGCAGGCACGGCTGGTGATTGGGCAGCAGTGTGACACTGTCACCATTCTTGCCCAGTATAACCCTCACATGGTTCAACTGGGAAACCATTCACGTTCGGGGTGAGGAGATATGTGCAGAAGCCATATCAAATGTGTCATATGGATATATCTTTTAATTTATTGTCATTAACATGATTTCTGTCCACCTCTGTTCTCCCAGATCACGTATGGAGACGCTAAGCAGAAAGCCGACACCTCAAGGCAGTGGAGCCACCACTCCAGACAACACTAGTGTCATAGATACGTTTGAAGAACACGATGATGGCGCAACTGTCACCAGCGCTGACAGCTCATTCCGGTAGGAGAGTTATCTCTAAAATGCATTTCACGTTGGCAGCTGGAAATTCAAAATCTTACTGTTTTCTTTCTTTCTTTCTTTTTTTTTTTGTCTTTTAGACTCACTACCTTAGGTTCATGCAAGGCTTCAGAGCCTCGGCTGGTGAGGCTGAAGAAGATTCAGGGGGAGCTGGGAGTTCAGATCTGTGGAGGAAACCTGTTTGGTATTTTTGTGGAGAGTTTGGATGATGACAGTCCTGCCAGGTGTCCTGACGGCTTGCATCCCGGTGACTTGCTGTTGGAGGTACCTGCAGTCTGTCATGTCACTATCATATTCTGTATGAATAGTGCATTTTTTATATAATGTAACACACTGGGGCAGTTGTTGTAAACAAATACTTCTATTTCTGTCATTCTCTACTTAAACATTTACCGCGACGACATAAGCGTTAAATAATAAAAGCAAAATGTCTCCTGTTGTCAATGTTTGCCAACAGTACAACGGCACGAGCATGAAGAATAAGACTAAAGAAGAGGCTTATTTGGAAATGTTAAAACCAGCAGAAACAATCACCTGTAAAGTTCAGAGCTATGCAGACTACCTGGCTTCAATCAAAGAAACTCCTGGAGATGGATTCTTCATAAGGTTAGTCACGATTTTTCAAATCTAAAAAATTAGTTTTGAGTCAAAAGCCAACAGACATTTTCATTCCTGTTCAGAACACTTTATGAGAGGGTTGCGGAAATAGAACAAGAGCTAAGCTTCAAGAAGGACGACATCCTGTACGTAGAAGACACTCTTCCAAACGGAAGCTTGGGCTACTGGACGGCATGGCGGCTTGATGAGAACGCACACAAGCTGGAGCGAGGGCAGATCCCAAGTAAATACATGTTAGTAAAAAGCCCTTCTTTAAGTATTACTCATCTATGACATAATTTCACATGTTGTAGGTGCATGTTCTTCTGGGTTAAGAATGAAATGTTTTAACAGAATGGACCAGGACTTCTGCAGGAGACAGAGCATGGTTGATATGAAAGACGACGGCAGCACCAGCAAAACAATGTCCGCTGCTGCACGACGGTCCTTTTTCCGCCGAAGGCTGAAACACAAACGCAGTGGGTCCAAGGATGGGAAGGATCTGATGTCGTTGGACTCTATGAGCACAGATTCATTCCCTATGACTGAAGGTGAGGCTCAATTTAAATTTTTTGTTCAAGTTTTACTCGCTTGGGGTATTGTTTTATTTCCCATGTTCTCTGCTAAGATGGAGGGAACCTGATGTATCAGCAAGTACAGAAGGTGGAAGGCTCTTCTCCCAGACCAGTGCTGATTTTAGGACCACTGGTGGAGCCCTGCAAGGACATGCTGGTTAAGGAGGCTCCTGCTAAATTCTGTCGCTGTCTGCCAGGTGAGCGCCCCAACTGGTCTGTGGTAGAATCGTCAATTGTTCTTATTCTTCTGCCAAACTGGCATTATGAGTCATTAATGCTTGGCCCTAATGCTGTGTGTTAAGAAAAAAAGAACAGAACAAGAAGAGAGAGTGCATTTTAAAGTAAAATTGATTTCTGCTTTCAGAGATTATGAAGGCCTCTCAGCAGGCGATAGAGCGAGGAGTAAAGGACTGTGTCTTCATCGACTACAAACGTAGGAGCGGCCATTTTGACGTGACCACTGTCGCCTCAATAAAGGAGATTACGGAGAAGGTAAAAATAGATATCAGTCACCAAGCATCGGATTTAAGTCTTCAAAACCTTGTATAATGTATGTCATGGTATTCTCTGCTTTCTGTTTTTAATTCACTTTCTCTGTTCAATAGAACTGTCACTGTTTGCTAGACATCGCTCCGTACGCCATGGAACGCCTTCACAGTGTTCACATCTACCCTATTGT
Source organism: Paraplagusia blochii (assembly GCA_016785265.1). Lineage (NCBI taxonomy): Eukaryota > Metazoa > Chordata > Actinopteri > Pleuronectiformes > Cynoglossidae > Paraplagusia > Paraplagusia blochii. The sequence goes on from JAFBJS010005334.1 coordinate 135,860, forward strand.
CATTTTCATTCGCTACAAAAATGCCAAGCAGATAAAGTAAGTATTTTTTTTTTCTCCAATTTTTTTATATGACTATACTATGAACCAGTGGCCCCCAATACCCGGGGCGGGGCCCTGTACCAGTC
>JAFBJS010005334.1:136164-147018 GCA_016785265.1 Paraplagusia blochii
GTTCACATCTACCCTATTGTCATTTTCATTCGCTACAAAAATGCCAAGCAGATAAAGTAAGTTTTTTTTTTCCTCCAATTTTTTTTATATGACTATACAATGAACCAGTGGCCCCCAATACCCGAGGCGGGGCCCTGTACCAGTCCGTGGGTGAATTGGTGCCGGGCCGCAGAGAAATAATGTTTCCTTTTGGCCCCATCTGGCTATTACTTCCTCTTGATCCATACCCATATCAACAAAAGAACTGAACAATAGAATGGATAGGATTCCATCATCAACAATTCGGAAATATTTTCTCAGTGAAGACAACAATAAACTCAAAATGACGCAGATAGATTTTAACTGTTTACATTGACGAGTCATTGATACAATATACTAACCTTGTATACTGGTCTGTTAGCAGTGTTAGCAGAACGTTATAGTTCTGTGTGCACTTGAGAAATCCTTGTTGTGTGCATGCACAGTTGATTCAGGTAGGAAGATTTTATGGGTAGGAAAATACTTTAGAACACCGGAAATTTCATTTTATTAACGGGCATTTATCTGTCACAACTTAACGACCAGTCCGTGACAAAAAATACCAGATAGGCGAAAAAAAAAGGTAGGGCACCACTGCTTTATATGACACATTTGTCTATTTGTCCATTTAATTGTGTATCCATCCATCTGTCAATCTGTCTGAAACCTCTTGCCTAGAAAATTCATTATTAAGAATATTAATATCTCTAATCACCTTTTTTCGGTTGTATCTTGTAGTCTTTTATTTATTTCTTCGTAAGCAATTGCTGCACTCCACTGCTAAAAGTTTGCAGAACAAGTTTTTAAATTTTGGGTGTGTGAATAAACCCTAACTGTTCCATTAATCTTCAATGTTCAGAGGAGAAGCGCAGACTTCCTGCTGCCTCCCCAATCATGTTATTCCTGCAGACACAGCAGTTCATGAAACTAATTCAATCAGCTTCATTTGTTTAGGAGTTCTTCTTTACAGCTCCGAGGTTGAAACGGGGATACTTAGCCAAAAGACTCCAATTCATTTTCCATATTAAGTCAAAGTCTACTCAGCCCATGGGTGCGGCACATCACATGCTCACAGCAGAGACATGCTTTTCCTCGGCTGCACAGTAACTTTGTGTCAGTAAAATCCATAAAATGGTACAGCGGGCAAAAAAAAAAAAAAACGATGGAGATTGATTCTTTCTAAGCCTGTGCTGTCATCAGCTGAGTGCCAGCTGTCCAGGGAGAGCGTGTAGGATCTGTGGCGTCCGTAGGATCTGTGGGTCGGCATCACAGCGTGGGTGGCTGCAGCACTTTGTGCCCTCCTGTTCAGAGTGGTCGCCACACACGCACCTCCCACCTCCCCTCGTCTGTCCGCTGCAGCTTTCAGATGGGCTTTTGTCCTGTGGGAGTCATGAGCAGACCAATATGTTGTGTGTGTGTGTCTGCAGTGAGCACCAGAAAGAAATGACAGTGTGATTGTTGTTGGGTCAAAGACTCCCAGTGGATGAGGACTGAAGAGAGGAGCAGTGGACTAGGAGGATTTTTTTTTTCTTTGAGCTTTTACTCACAGCTTGTTTATAGTCACTCATCTGTGCAGTCCCGGATGAGGCCCTGGCCCCCCTTCATTATTGCACAAAGGACCATAGACTTGTGGCATTATTTTGATTTTCAAGGGATAACAAAAGGATTTCCACAATAAAATTAACACTTAAGTCTTTCTTATGTCAGAGATATTGGTAACTTGCTAGATAACGTTCTATGTAGCTTAATAATTACTCACAGATCTCTATTGGCCAGGGGTTATGAGCCCTTGTTTTAATCTGTTCTTGTTAATATTTGTATTAAATTATTAAAATGTCTTCAAAAAAAGTTATTTTTAGGGCAACTGGACATAAAAGGTTTCTTGTACGCACCTTTATCACCTCTGCTACGTGTAACCTCGTAATTTACTTTAACCCATCACCAAAGTGAACACCAAAGTTAGAGCGCCCAGGGATCAGTGAATGGGGACGGTGCCATGCATAGTGCACCTCAGTGATAATTTGGCAGTTGTTGGATTAGAACCTTTAACCCTGCAAACCCCAGTATGATTCTTTAACCACTCGGCCACCACTATCCCCATATTGAGTTCACGAATGAAGTTTTTGGCAATGTGCACTAAAATTCAAGATTCAAGAAGCTTTATTTGTCACATGACATTGCAGGTAATGACAGAGAAATGAAGGTGCGGTAGCTCACAATTGTGTCCTTAAAAGTTAAATAAATCTAGGTGGAAAATAAGCAAGTGTAATAAAATAAAATACACAAAACAAAATAAAATTGAAATATATAACAATGTACACAAGTTAAAGTAAAATAATAACAAGAACAAGCATCCTCGAAAAAACTATGTACAGTAGGTGCAGTATGTGGATACATTCTTTTTTACATTTGTATACATATACCCACACACCAACACAAACATATATATGTATGTATACACACATTTTTGTACATGTGCACGTATGTAAATAGCAACAGTTGTAGACAAGACAGTTCAGCAGATGGCAGTAATGCTGCTACCAGTGTAGAGATTGGAAGTGCACATGTGCATTGTACATAGTATTAAGTAAATAGTATTTGCATAGTATTTAGTAGCGTTGTGCATAGTATTTAGTATAATTACATTCTGGCCTGTGCTTGTGTCATCAGGGAACAGAAGGATCCACTGTACTTGCGTGATAAACTATCACAGAAACATTCCAAGGAGCAGTTTGAGTTTGCACAGAAAACGGAGCAGGAATACAGCCGCTTCTTCACAGGTAGGAGGGTGACACACAATTCGATTCAGTGTCTACTTACAGGCAGTCATTACATATAGCTTTGTCATGCTTGGATACCCAGGTTATTCCCAATCAACTTGTAAAATACTTAAATTGTTAAATCTTATCACAGCACGGGGGTTGGTTGTTGGTCACATCCTGCAACAGTGAAGTAGAGACCTAGAGGCAGTGTTCTGACCTTCGCTGTGTTCACAGGTGTCGTCCAGGGAGGCAGCGTCTCCTACATTTGCACTCAGATTCTGAACATCGTGGAGCAGGAGCAAAGTAAAGTACTGTGGATTCCACATGGAGCACCCTAGAACTTTCACCAAATCACTCAAATGGGATATATATATATATTTTTGTTTTTAAAATTTCCATCATAAATGTGTGAATGGGTGCACTCCAACACCAGTTCTCTTCACCTGCACTGATGAGAATGGTGTGAATATATCCACTGCAATAGATCCGTACTGTACCACAAATAGCTTTGTTTACACTAGCACTTGTTACTTGAACATTCTGTTCCACCTTAAATCTCATAGCACTTCCTTAATCGAACCATGAGTAACTTGGACCAGACCATAGGAAATATACATGGATGCAAACTGAGAGACTTTAATTTTGGGATATGAAGAACCTGGGAGCACTCTGTTCCTTTCTCTGTATTTATGTTTTGATTTTTTTTTTTTTTTCCCCTGCCATTTATTTATCTAATCAGTTTAGGGATGTTGGATGCGAACGTTTGTCATACAAGTGAATTTATCTAGTAAACTGAAAGGAGATATGTATTTATAGGAGAATTCTGGGCAGGTTGGCTTCCTTGTGAACTTTTTCTCTCACTCTGTGTAACCACATCTTTGAATGTTGACATCATTTCAGTGCTAAAACGAATAATGTGCCAAGCTAAACTTGTAATCACTTTACATTCTTGTCTTATTATTAACTGCCACAATGATTCAAACTACAGGTATGTCGGTGTAACCAGTTTACTCAGTTTCACTATTGTTATTTTGTTTGTTTTTTTTGAATATAATGTTTCTCAAGTGTACTTTTAAAAAGGGATTACTTGTTTCCCGGGTCATTGTGCGGCTGTCCCCACATTCGCAGTGATTATTGCAGTGTCAACATTTCATGAAAAAGCTGGATGAAAGCTCATTAAGTCAGGTTTTTCTTCTCCAGATGAAGGTTCAGGTTTCTATAAAATATTAAAACAACCACTGCAGTTAATCGGATACATGTTGTCTCTGTGTGTATTCTTAAATGCTGGGTTTGTTCTTACCTCTTTGGCTACATCGACAACTGTGACAACACACAGTCATCAAGCAGAGAAGGAAAAAGTTCATCCTTATTCACTGTCTGCTCAGTTAGTTTCAGTGCTTAGACACAGCATTTCTTTCTTTCTTTTTTTAATTGCTTTTCATGCACTGGTGACTTCCTAAATGTGTCAGGCCATTTGGGAAAAAAAAAAAAACTTATCAGAACATATGAAATTTGAATGCTGCCATTCGTGAAGAATATTTCCATACCACCTCAGGGCCATGGTAATAACATAATCTCCAACAACAACAACCTGGGTCCTCCAAGGACCCTTGCACACTCTCCTCTCCCTCCTCACTCCCCCAAACACTACAACAGTCCCTGCACCCTATTAAATGGCACTGCTATTAAATACTTTCTCTAAATCCACAAGACACAGTGCAGCTCCTTCTGACCTTCTCTGGCAGCAGTCTATTAAACTAAAACTGCATCAGTAGTACTTCTTCAGGGCATGGACCCAAAGAGTTGCTCACTGGTCTGTACCGTTTCAATGAAACTACGTGCACCGGACTACAAAGATTCTGGTACCTCCTGAAAATGCACTTCTATATAGGAAAGATTTCCATTATATTAAGAAACGTTGGCAAATTCTAAACCAATATCTATTCATCTTTTGTCATGGCGTATACAGATTACAGATTTTTTTCACACTGATAAGTGTCAGGTTCCTAATAGGTTTTGGTTTTCATCATAAATAATTGGTGAATGAAACTTTCAAAGTACCAGTCAGTGAGAGAAATAGATTTACAGAAAATCTTGGTCCTTTTTATTCCTTTTAATTCCTTTACAAGGGAACTGATGGTGTTGTTTCTCAAAAGTAATGAGCATGACCACTGTGTAGGGTCTATGGCAGTGGTTCTCAAGTGGGGTCCCGACCCAAAAGTGGGCCATCCCTTCTGGAAGGGTCAAAACTAGCTGGGCAAAAATCAAACTTAAAAGAATCTGCTGTTGAGCATGTTTTATTAAAAAAAAACAAAAAAAAAAACCTCTTATTTTGAAAGGCACATTCTACTGAATAAAATGAGTATGTTAAAGAAAGTGGGGGTTTTTTGCCACAGGAATATGTGAGTCCCAGAGTGAGACAGGTGAGACTGGTCTACGGTGTTTGTTATATCAGCCAAGTTTTACACCAGTGCTCCCCTCTAAGACCTGAAGGTTCAGTACATCATTTGTCCACTAGGTGACGTAACCCACAACGAGTGTTGGTGAGAATTTATTTTCACACCACTTTGTCACATCTGCTTATAATAGAAGAACACGTTTTTTTTTCTGATTGGTGATATTCTAATTGTTTTGAATCAGATTACAGATATGCTGCTGCTTTGTTTCATTACTGTCATTTCAACCCAGACCAATAAAACAGAAAATATTCATTTTTTATATCCTTAATTTCAATTAGACAGCGGCTCTGTCCACCCTGCAGTCAAAGGAAAGGAAATACTTAATACTTAATGACAACTTGATACTAAAAAATGAAGGCGGGGGAACTCTTTTGTCTGTGTTTTGTAATTTGACTTCGGTGTCGGTCCTTCAGTGTAAACCCATGCCCCCACATGTAGGTGTTTGACGGATGTGACCACAAAGTAACAGTCATCAAAGATGGATGAAGCGGTCACTATAAATAACCTAACGTCCAGATTAGCATCGACGTCGACTATTGATGGCTCCTCCTCCGCCCGCCACCTGTAAATCTGCGGTGCCATCTTCCACGGCGACTGGCTGTGACAGGCAGCTTCCAGAGCCGGAGCAGCGGGGGGAAGAGAGCGTCTGAGAAGCGCCGTTCAACTCCGATTCAATACCGCCGCTTCCTCCTGTTTCCCGACGGCGCTTTCCTCATAACAGGGATCGAAGCGACTTTGACGAAGGCGGCGGCGCATTCAACAGGGCGCGCAGTCGCTGCGAGCTGGGGCTCGAGGTGGAGCAGGAGGTGGAGGAGTGATCCATCCCTGCCTTCTTCCCTTCACTTTATTGCATTGACGCTGTGACGCGCACGCGGCCGTGAGTTCACCACAAGTTTGACAGTCGCGTTCTTTATTGGTATTGCGCGAGCACTGAAAGTAACGCGCAAGCGCCGCCGCGGAGGGCGCATCATAAGGCGCACGACAGAATCTGCATTTCAAAGCAAGTTTCCCCATAACACACACACACACAGCCACACTCATCATTTGTTGTCCACTCATCGTGACGCCGTTGTCCAGAGAAACCGAGGGAGAGGCACGGAGGGTCCACTCGACATGGTGGAGCAGCGGTGGCATCAGGGGGCGCTGGCTGGAACTCCCCGCTGCGCCTGACTCCCACTTGACCGGACTCTACTCTCCGGAGGCTGGACCTGATTTCCGAAGCCCATGATGCCCAAGAGCAGAGAGAGATTCAACCCAGACCCTTCTATCCACATATCCAAGATGAATGTAATCATCCCCTTCTCACCAGATGTGCCCTGTGACAGCAACGGTCAGCGGATGTGGTGGGCTTTCCTCGCCTCCTCCATGGTGACTTTTTTCGGGGGTCTCTTCATCATCCTCCTGTGGAGGACCCTCAAATACCTGTGGACCGTGTGCTGCCACTGCGAACCCAAAAAGAAGGTAATTCACCAATCACTCGTCAATCACGGGAGTTTTAACTTGCGAGCTCGGTTGGGTGGATATGACAGTTAGTTGATTAGTTTAAAGATAGTAAAATGTCAAAACTGTCCTTATTTTTGTATTAGATCTCACCCAGTCACCTGACCTGATGATGATGATGATGATGATGATGAAATTCCAATATGGCAGTTTTAGAAATTGGCTGGAAAAAAGTTTTTGCTTTAACTCTCATCTATAAGACACAGTAAAGTCGGAGGAAGTAAAATAAATAGGATGAATCACTTATTTTAAACAGAAAACATATTGACTAATAGCATATTGTTTCTTTTTCTATTAAGTTTATTTATTGATTTTTTTCATTTTAGTGAACATACATGAAGGAAACAACCAAGTACAAGTATGTAATGTGTATGCACATCTTATCAGCTCAAATATATTTAAAACATACACAAACATATATATTCTGTATATATATATATTATATATATATACACACACAGGCATATATCTCTCCCTGTGTATGTATCTCTATATGTAAATGTACAGATATACTCCAAAGAGAGAAATAATATCCAGTGTATGCATACAGATACACCTGCATCATAAATGGGTTATTGGTTCATCCTCTTCATATCTTGCTTTACTTACAATATTATTACTCTAGCTATTGAACTGGTAATAAGCCATAAACGGGTTGGCGTCAGTCTCTGTCCAGGTTCTGCCACCAATACGTTTAGAGTATTCATGAAGGTTAGTAAAGGCGACAGTGGTCACCTAGAGACTAGGGAAACTGACTTAAATCTGCAAGGATTCAGGTTCGAGTCCCGCCCTACGCAACTTCCTGTAGACTCAACATCCATAGGAATAATGTCTGTCATAATGTCTTTGAAAAGTGATTCAGGGACTGAACCTTTAGGACATTTAGGGCAGTGTCAGACTGACACAGAGGACAAGGAGTTTTGTCGTGCCCACGCATCTCTGCACACCTGGCGCCCCCTGTGCACCTTTCCTGCAGACACAGCTATTTGCACAGGCACAGTCATTAAAAAAAAATCCTGTTTCTACTGGCTGTTATTTGTTCAGCAAATACACAATTAACATTTATGATTCCACAAGGTTGTTTTCTTTCCATGGCACAATTTTAATTTCCACTACTGACAAAACAGTAGTTATGCAACTTATTTTGTCAAGTGATGGAAGACAGGTTTTTAAATTACGTTTATAGCAAATGTTAAAATTAGGGATGCGAGACATTTTTGGCCACTTTTCACCAAAAATATGTATTTTGGCCAGAAAACAATGGTATTGCCTTTTTTGATTTCCAGTTAAAACACCTGCACTGGCTGGGACACACCAGCCAGTGCAGGTGTGTCCCAAACTTCCAACATGTCTCTGTGGTGACGTTTTACAATATATCTGAGATATTTTTATTGATCAACTGAAATCCCTGACAACCCTGTTGCTCTGCTGAAATGTGGGAAAGTTTATAGCCATAGATACAATGGTGCAAATAATTAGTGCAGGGATTTCTTTCTGTGTTTCAGTTTTCCACCTTGGTTTCCTCATATTTCATATTCTATCCTTTTTAAATCTATATTTTGTGATTTCATCACTTGTTGTATGGAGGCTACCGAGTCCCTGCATGCAAGACTAGCAGAGACTGCCAGCTGCTGCTCCATTGATCAGACAGTGTTTTCTACACTCCAGTGGTGTGTCCAAGTGTGTGTGTGTAGTGAGGGGGGTTAGCACTCATGCTTAGTAATCCCTGGAAATCACTTTCTCATCACATACGGGAGTCTGCCACTGGGGTTTTTCTGCTTTGCAAATCGTTTCGACAGCATCTGCCTCAGGCTGCCCACAGCCCTGCTCCAGGCAAAATCCAAATTTCTCTTCTTGAGTTGAGTTGTTTTGGGTGTTTCAATTTGTTAAGTGCAATAGGAGTCAGAAAAACCCTATCAGTTTCTGCTCCTTGCTAATGTTAAGTGTGTTCATCTCATCTGACAGGCACGGTGGAAAAGGTGCAAAGACGACGCACAGGGTGGTGCTGACCTTTTAGAGGCAGACGTCTGTGTCATTGCTATGCTGGGGTCATTGCCCGTTACAATTAAGGCTCTGTCTAATGACCACATTTATCAGCTTTTACTTTGGCGTTGGTGTTTTTGGAATATCTATGAATTGGTCACAAACAAGACCACAGAAAAATAAAATCTGTAAAATTATTCTATCTTTTTATTCAAGTGCACATTTGGGCAAACTGTGGGTCGGGGCCCAGATGTGGTGCGTTTGGCTTTTGGAATGTGGCCCAACAAATTTATCAAAATTATGTTTTATAATGTTTTATATGTTGTACTGCTGAATTTTCCCTGCGATGTTTATATTTCCCCAAAATATGTCTGAAAAAAAGCCAAAATAAACATTTTAGCCTTTATGCTTTTATGCCTAGCCTGCCTAGTCCTGCCAGGACCCTTGTGGTTTGCAAGTCAAATAGTTTGTCCATTCATGTTCGAGCTCTAGATGCTAACTTTTTGCCTTGCTGAAAGTGGGTTCGGGCTAAAATTAATTATTACACCATGGTGAAACAGTTTGAACATGCATGGCCACATTTTTGACTCCATATAGGAAAAACATTACAGAGAAAATGCAGAAGTATAATAGCAATACAAACCAGTAATTACATCATTTAGGGAAGTGTGGTAGGCCATATTACAAAGGTGAACTGGCAACATTTGACCCCCAGGCCTTTGTTTGACCATGCCTTGGTTAGAAACAACACTATTAAATTAGAAAAATCACCATTCGAAGATAATGTTAATGTAAATAGAGAATATAAGGGTATTTTTTTACATTTCTACCAGTGTTGTAAAATAAAACAAAATAACATAAAATAACTATATAAAAATACAAGTATTAACTTGACCATCACCTTGGCCCAGAGGCAATGTCTCTCCAGAATCTTGTTTCTAGTGGTGGTCTTCCAGTTGTCTCACCACCTGCAGGAAGGTACAGTGTGGTGCCATGTGATTTGGGTGGCAGTTGTGGAATCTGTTGCCCCTGCGACCTAGTTACAGATAAGCAGTTGAAATTGAATGGATGGTTAAAAATATAAACTTGATGACTTTGTATGACATCTTATGCATTGTTGTCATTTCTGATTGCTAACTAAAATACCAAGAGCCCATGCTTTAGCCAAAGTTTCACCATCCGAGAGATCAGCGTTATTTTAGGATTTACAGAATTGAATATTTCTGTGAAAGTCAGATCAGCCCACTGTGCTCTGGCGTTAAGAAATGAAACAGTCCAAATGTGTTTTTGTTGAGATTTTGCCAAGACGAGCCGCAGAGCTCCGCCCACCTGTGTTTTCTGTAGGAGTCCACCAGGGACGGGGTCATCACTTCCATTCTGCTCCCTGTTCTCCTGGTGTTCGATTTCATAACTCCTGCTTTACTTCCCTCTCACATCTCTCATCTCCCGCTCTCGTCCGTGAATACACCTTCCTCCAAATATCAGAAATGCAATGTCAGGCGTGTGCACGGTATGTGCCATATGAATCAGTACTTTGGTTGCCAGGAAACAAGCAAGCAAAGAATTTCATTACAAGAGCACATCTATGCGGAGTTGTGCAGTCGCCTGGGCCCGTGAGGTGTGTCAAGTCGTGCATGAGAAACACACACCCTTCTGACACCTCCTTTTCCTTACCTCTAAGTGTCTGCGTGTCATTAGGGGCACAAACAGGGAGCTTTCAGAGCATTGTTCAGAGATGGAGAGTTATAATGGGTTTCCTCCTCGATTTTTTTTTTTTTTCCTTCAGTAATCATGGGACTTAAACTGGCCTGCTCTGTACTGACAGTGCTGAGGCCCCATCACCGTGGCTCTGCTCTGTTCTTCATCAATGCTAATCGACAAAACCATTCGCTTTTGACGTTCTGATGAATGAGTCATATTATCTTTCTGGAACCAAGAATGAAATTGTGTTCATTGAAAGGGCTCACGTGTTCAGGTGTGAGTTAACACATCTCTCGGTCAGTTTTCTTTTACATGCAACTAAGAATAAATCTAGGATGAATACAGATACAAATGAAGATACAGATACTTGTGTTTCATTGAGCAAAAACATGCTCGACTGGAAACACTAGTTGTCACCCACAGGGCCCCTT
>JAFBJS010005334.1:147447-166093 GCA_016785265.1 Paraplagusia blochii
GTCAAAGCTGTAGCAGCTCTATTTAGACAATACATAGCTGGGCAGAGTAGGTGACAATACAGAGTAGGAATACAAATATATACACATATTGAAATATTGCTCATGATATGTTGAAATATTGCACATATATAGTATGCATACATAGAGTTTATATTAATATAAACATGAATGATTTAATAATAAGAAGAGATCCGTGTATATAATTAAGATAATATTACTCTCCCATTTACTACTATGAATATAATAGGAGACAATAATTGGCCTTTACTTTATATTTTTGTATATGTACCGTATATGTATGAATCTTATGTATGTATATATTTATATAAATGTGTATAGATATTCATATTTATATATACATTTATCTATATGTGATTACATGTATATATATGTGATCACATATGTATATATTATAATAAATATAAATATTTTTGCATATATTTATATATAGATATACATGGCAAAAAAATTCAAAAAATCTTTTGAAAATTCCCATTGGATGCTAATTGATTGTAAAGGAAAGGCTTGATATTGTACTCCGACTACTTTTATATAACTGTCATATAATATAATTTGGAGGTTGTTCATAAAAGGGGGACATATTAGTAAATATATATAATACTAGCTCACCTCTACTTCGCAAAGGGACATTCATCAGTTCATTACTTTCTGAATAAATTCTTGTATGGTTACAGACAACTGTCTCCAAAGGAATAGTAGTGATAGGTGGTCAGTTAGTTAGTGGTAAGCACCTAACTTACCACCGATCGAGCTGGAAAGTTAGGTGCTGGAAGCAAACATCTGTGACAGGGATGGAGGAGTGGCCAGTACATACAGTGGGCGTGGTCTCAGTAAGCACTGCATACACTGTGCTGTGTGAATGTGATTGACAAGTGTACATGTAATAAATCAAGTGGTTTAAGCGCAGACCATGATACAATTTATTTCCTACTATAGTCAGGTTTCCAGTTAAGGGGCAACCTTAAATTATATAAATTTCTCTTTTATTCATGTAAATTCATTTTAATTCCCTTGAAAAGCTTGAAAATGTCCAGAATTTTGCATTATATATTGCCATGTATATGTAATATATTTTATATATTGATATATTTATATATGTATATATATATCTTTTTATAACTTTCTATATAATTAATAAATAAAGATAGATGGATGGATGGATGGATGGATGGATAGACACGCACACATGTGCAGCACATACCTATAGTTAACACATATTTATACATGCATAAACACATACCCATTGACACTACACACGCAGTCATGTGCAGGTATTGACACATATACTAGGTCCATCCAGTATATTGGTTATACACATACGTATTACTACACACATACAGGCCCAGGCCTGTTCATTTCTATTACATTTATATGTATACATACATATACATACATGCGTGCATATCCACATGCATACATATATTTAAATATATATACATACACATACTTACAATAATACTAACATCATACGGCACACAGAATATATACTGTACGTGCATCCAGTAATGTATATGTAGAGTATATAATGGGCTATAAGATATCAAATACATATATGTAAAAGTAAATGGTAAAATGACATGTATTTTCATATGAGTGTCAGGTTCTTGGTGTATATTTAAGGGTGGAACTTAGTTGAAGCAACAACAACCCCAGCATGGAGCCAGTGCAGGGTTGCTTTTCTCTGTCTATAAACTGTTATCACTGCTGTCCGTGTGTGTCACCACCTTAATCCTACTGCTTGATAATCTCTGAAAGCAAATACTGCAGTTTTAATCACTTTTACTCATGAGAGTCTAGACGGTGGACAGTTGGTGGCGTGACTGTTAGTGGTATTTTTTTTATAAGTGCATAGGGTTTGACAGTAAATTATATATATATATATTGACTGAGATCACCCTTTATCTTTTATGGACTCCATGGGTTTATCATATGGTAATGAATCCCCTGCCTCTTCCTGTCAGCCAGTCCCTGTTTCATGTAATGTTTCTGATGTTATTTTTGTGGTAATTTAAATGAATCCAGCCAACAAGGAGAGGGTGAAACAATAGATTATAATATTAATGAATGTGTTGCAGTCAAACCCTGGTTGTAGGAACCACTTTGTGGAGTTGTAATCTAGACAGGGACTGTGGTTGACAACTTTGGGTTTCAGTGTTTTAATTCATTAAACACATGTACAAGGAGGTTCTCTGGAGCAAAAGGAAGGACCTTGGACGTGGAGTGGTCAGAAGACGTACTTGTGATGTTATTCCCCAAGTAACAAAATTAAAATCCTACGCTGCCTCTCTGATTAACCTGATTTGGCTGCTAATGGATTGATTTTTTTTATTAAACTTAACTTAAAGTGCCAGTTGTAAGTACGGGTAATATTTGGCCTGATTATTTTTAATTTAGGTTACAGGGCTGTGTACTTGCTAAGTTAGTTGTTCGACCTCACTAGTCATTGTTTATAGGAGAAGTACTGTACATTGCAGTTGTCATCACCAGTTGACATCATCTCTTCACCACCTCTGCACCTCAGGTTGGAGAAACCTGGCAGGGCTGACCACATTGACAGATCTAATCCTCTAATCCTAATCCTTTAACAAAACAGTGAAACCCTAGTCCAGAATCTCTGAGAATGGGAGGCAATGGGCAAGAAATGGAGCGTAAAGCACTTTGTGTTGTCATGAAGACGGGAGACAGGTGGTTCGGTGACTTGGCTTGTTTTTGTGCAAGGCTGCTTGTCTGTTTGAAACATGATAAATTCTTCTTCTACATAGGCGCATCCACGGGTGGGCTTGGCCCACTTGTCAGTCAGGCCCGCCCGCGTTTGCAATGTCATAACGAGGGATGATGTTCATTATCAAACTTAGGCTATAATACTTTGGGGTTGGGGTTTTTCTGGGCCCACCCATTTTATGGGCTAGGCCCCTGCCTGCACAGAGTTCTTCTCTCGCTCCCTATTTCCCTTTTCATTATTAAGGTATTTTAAGGTTAATATTTTTTTCCTTTCTATATCTTATGAAATAATTAGTAAAATTATAGCATAAATTAAAATACATTACTAGTGCATTGAACATTCTGGTCTGCTCCTCGCTCTTGTTGGCTTATACACTATAGCATCACTCTGTAGCTCCTCTCGTCTCTCCTGTTACCCTAATTGAACAGTCTACGATGTCTCCTAAACAACACACTTAACAGCCTTTATATCTTTTTTACAATAACATGCGTTATTGCTCTTTCTTTTACTCCTAAAATAAGGAGAGGAGCAGATTACTCCAACTGTGCTCACCTGAGTACCAGCTGGAACTCTTTTTGTAAATTACACCTTAAGTGGAGTTTACTTATGTACAAAAAAAGGCTGCAGCTGCATTGCCACTGCGGTTTTTCTTTAGTAGCTTATTTATTCATGTATGCAATCTGTATGTCTTGTGGTTATTTCCATTCTCCAACTCTACTGTCATACAATTCTCAGGGGAATGGGAGTACAGTCTAGGGAAGATTGATAATAGTGTGGGAAAGGAAAAATATCCTTCAGAAATATAATAACTATCTTGTCTCTACTTCATGATTTTCTTTCCTTCTTTTTATTTTTTGGAACGCATTAACTGCGTTTAATGCGTATTAATTTAATTGGGATTACTATAAATCGCCAACCTTTTTGAAAATAAAAGCTATTTAAATGGCACTCAGTAATTCAAACATCTACTTAGATAGATAGATAGATAGATAGATAGATAGATAGATTGAAAAATTCTGTCTGTTTAGATTTTGTTTCCCATTGTCGGAGATTCATTTGCTTTTTATGTTTACAGCACAGTTTCCGTCAATTGCTTTGTTGTTGTTAGTTTGTCTCAATAATTTTTAAGTGTTTTATCCCGTCTACAGCTGCTACAGTCGTATACAACAAGTAGATCCTCCCTTTTAGCTCTAAATATTTGAGCTGACTGCCCCCATCTCCTATTGCTACATATTGGTACAGTGTCCCTAAAGTACACCATAAACCAAGCGGATATTTAGCTTGTATTTTCTTTCGTTAGTTGTTACCCTTTGCTCCACACACATCCATGTGGGTACTTATCTAGATTCTTATCAGAGTGATTGATTACCTGGACCAGGGTGAGGCTAAGTGCCTCATGATGTCACCTTTCCTCCTAGTAGGAATAATGAATTCCTGGAAGTTATTATTTTCTCCTTCTGGATCTTTCCCTTTTTCTCCCTCTGGTTTATATTCAGGTTATTTTAATTATTCACATTTTGTTAAAAAAAGCCGACGTAGACCACATGTTCTATTCTGGCTTAATGTTCTGTCCTTGACAGATGATCACGGCGGATCACCAAAGTAGGCCCACGGTGTTAATCATTGACCCCGGCTGTCAGCAGTGCCAGATTTAGGTGAAGGGAGTGGAACCTAAATTTGGTGGCTTATCTATCAAAGTTATGAGGAGATGAACTGCTTTAGTGAGTACAGATCTCGTGTATTGGATCCAGAGTATTTAAGACACTGAGGAAATAAAGGAAGAAAGACTGACACTGAGATGAGAAGAAAGATATTCTGCCAATTCAGTGGCACATGGTTTGCTTAAGCGTCGTCAATGTGTTCACTGAGCAAATTATTTAGTTAGGGCTTAAGGAATTCTTAAGCAACCGTGCAACCGTGAAAATTAAATATTTGGACATGTAATTATAATATGGGTAAATGTTGTGCAAGCACAGGTACGGTCAAATTAGTTCAGTGTATATTTGCACTGTACATAAAGCGGGATTTTTGCACCACAGTAGAACATCCTGTATTCTTAAACCACTCCCCAAATCAGCAAGAAACAGAGGGCATGTGTACAGATTACACAAGACAAGATATGCAACACAAACAATTGTAGGAGTAATGAAAATATGGAGTGGAGTTAGTCACTGTGGAATCACTACTATCTGAAAGTCATCAATAAAGACGTTAACACACCCTTCTTTCTAGAAACTGTCCTCCTCCCGCATCTTAAGCAACTTCCATTCACTTTTCCCTTCCCTTCCCTAACACCTCGGACAAACGGTACCCTCATAAAAATACCCAACTGTGATTGTCCAGTTGACAGTGATTTGTTGAACTGTGTGCAAAGGTGGACAGTTTCAAAAGTGTTTGTTTTTTGACTTAGGCTTTCTCTGAAATCTAGTCACGTTCAGAGAAAGTAACTATGGTGCACTTACACTTGAGTGAGTCCCACCCAGGCATGCCAATTCCAGGGGGACTGGACCTGGATGTATATATACAATTAAGGTTTGTGTTTTTATGTTTATGTAAGTTGTGTTTTTTTATCCTTGCTGGTAGATTTATTGTGAACAAGCACCTGAGGCGGAAAAAACAACATGAAATTTTCATTCCGATGGTCCGCAGGTGCAGTCTTAAATGTTTATGAAATACAGCCAGACCCCGAAGAAAGAGCTTATGTTGTTTTTTTGTCACAAAGAAAATCGTCCCAGGGCTTTACTCTGAGATAGAGATTTAAATCAATGTGCCACAGTTGGTCCCTATGTGGTTTTTCCAAGAGGCTGAAAAGCAATATTCAGCCTCCACTGTAATCCCTTCTTCTGCTCTTGATAGTCTAAACCACCCATGTGGGCAGAAACAACAATACAAATACAAAAAAAAATAACTATTCTATGGATTAGCTGATTTAGGCATAAAACCCAAATATATCATCATGACAGATGTCATGAAAAATGGAATAATACGAATAAGACGTTGTTTTTAATCGAAAAAGAAAAATAGAATATATGCAGAGTACACTACATTGTCAGTAATTGACTGTATTCAGTTTCGAGTGTTCCGGTAAAAAGACAAGGACTAGTCAAATACCTGGCAGATGCAAGTGTTTTGTCTTCCTCTAAATTTAGAAACTGCAAATGACACGGGGAGCGCGGTGTCAGTAAACAATAACAGACACAGGTCCATGTAGTCATGAGGGGAAAAATAAGAAATTTAAATGTCACAAGAGCTTATTATTGTTTGTGTGAAGGTCTTCTCCTGAGTGTGACCTTCATAAAGTGTCTTAGTTTAGAATAGAAGCTAATTGGACAGAAGAATGTCACAAGTCACATGACTGGTCTTTCATCTCAGCCTTTAACACAGGTCTCCAATAACGTGAGGTACCAGTAGCTTGGCGCCACTTCCGCCAGGAGACTAATGGATGGTTTATGAATTGCAAGGCTTAATTGGTCACTCTGTGGTTCTGCAGTTGTCCAGCCCTCTACTGGCAGCAGGGATCCCAGCTGCCTCAGATATACGTGATTAATACTGTAATAATTGCGAAAGGTTGAGATGTAGGCTGACTTATGGTTGGCAGAGCCAAACCGACCGTGTTTGGTGAAAAGATTTCACAATAAAATGTGTCCCTGTAGAACATGAATAAAATAGATTTTGATAGAAGCAAACACAATTAACAGACTCTTTGTCTCCTACCTGGTAGCTGCATCTCTAGGATCATCCACAGTCCCTCCTCTGAACATGTCCAAACCATCTCAATCTGTCTCTTTTCTAGCTTTTCCTCCAACCCTTCCTGTTTGTGTTGTCTCTAATGACCTCATTCTTGATTCTGTCCATCCTAAAGAGTTACCCCTGTTACCCCTAAAGAGAATCTCAGCATCTTTAACTCCTCCACCTCCAGCTCTGTCTCATGTCTTCTGCCTATTCCTAGTGTCTCTAATTCATACATCATGGCTGGTCTCACCACTGTCCTGTAAACCTTTCCCTTCACCTTAGCTGACTCTCTTCTATCACAGATCACTCCTGACTCTTTTCTCCAGTTGTTCCATCCTGACTCTACTCTATTCTTCTCCTCTCTTCCACAGTCTCCACTGCTCTGAACAGTTGATCCTGTTAATACTGTAGTCTTCTTAATACCTTCTAATTTTTTTTTCTATTTTCCTTGAAAATTGCATGCATTGATGCCAATTTTCCTCCTTCCTTCCAGGGTGAAGTAGACATGTTGTTTTGTGGTTTTTGAAGAAGTGCCGCAGGGCTCAGGAATGGTCGCTGGTGGTCGGCTCATCCCTGGCTAATGGCTCTGAACTTGATTGAATTCCTTTCTGCAGACAGCAATTTGCAATTAATGATGTTTGATAAAACCTCCAGTGTGTGGGATGGAAAAAAAAAAAAAAAGTTAGTGTTCTTTCCAGGCAAATGTAGCAAAATGAGTAATTACATGTGAGGCAATGGGCTGTAGCACTCTCATTCACTTCATTTATAATGTATTACTATGTAATTTTTAAGAATTAACGTCACCAGCAAGGAACTAAGTGATGCATATTGATGTGTTTTAGATTTTCATAAGCTGGAATGACTGTTTTGAGACTTTTTGAATTAAATCTAAATAAATACATAGTGTTATCTTATTCTTCTATTGTTCCAAATAGTTCAATGGGGAACAATAGAGCCAATAAGCAGCTGTTCTGCTCCTGAGTGTTTGGAGAGGGACTTGAGCTTAGAGAGTAATAAAATGTTAACACCTGATTTTTTACTTATTCAATCATCTCCTTCTGCTTGTTCGTTGCCTGGTCACAGGGGCAACAGTCTCCACATCCACTGCCACATATTATGAGGGTGGTGAAGTTTTAATTCAATTTCAGAGCAGTTCTTATAAATGTAGGTTATTTTGAACTCATCATGCATTTATTTAATGTAGCATTTGCGACCAGTCTTGGACTACTATCATCTCGAAATCCCCTGTGTTATTTGTCCGTCCATTTCCTGTCCGTCCACAACCTCCACGGCCGGGGAAGAGGGAAGTCAAACTTGTAAACACTAAGTGAGAATTGTGACATGCTTTACTTTAAACTGTGTATTTGAAACACAAACATGTCTCCTGCCAATGGTTGCCAGACTGTTTATGAGTTTATATCCCACTAGTGTCTGTATGAACGGTGGTGCAGATGTTCACCTTCAGTTTTGTAGAAAATAAACTACCGTTGAATTACATTAGCGGTGAAGCAAACCCAGGCAAAAGAAGAAAAAAACAATGAATCCTCTGGGCGTTCATTATTTTTACTTTTCCTCCCTTCCACCTTCCCTTGACTAGACAATAGTACTAAATATATGGCGAACTATATTTACACATACATTTCAGCAGTGCTGCGCCTCCAGTCCTCCAGTCGCACATACGTTAACGTGACACATGTTGCATTGTTACATACCAGGAGTTCTTTGACTCAGTCGAGAGAACAAAACGGTCCGTGTGTACACACATGTATAAATGACACCGTGTTTTCACTCTAATTATGGCAGCAGTAGCATAGGGGGTGGGGGTTGGTAGGGAACATGTTGGAGTCATATCAAAATTAAAGCCTGTTAGGTTTTACACTAGGAGCAATCCCAACCTGAGCATCATCGTCTCAGGTTTTCTGATCCGTCGTTCACGTCAGTCTTCGCCCACAGACAGACTGAGTGACAGGAAGGCCAGCAGCCGCTCGCTCGCTCGCTCGCTCACTGAATCAGAAACATTCAGTGCTCAGCGGCTGCCATGGATACCAACCAGGAGTCTGTTTGCTGCTCTGACTCTGCTGTGGACGTTTCCTGTGTGTACGTGCATGTGAATGGATTCATTTTGTAAAGTCTCCTCACAATAAAACACATCCCTGCAGTGAAAAAAAAAGAGTACATTCATATGCAGTGATTGTTTCTTCACTGTGGAAATGACACACGCTGTCATCATATGATGTCATCATTAGATGTAGCTTAGGTGTGGTTCACAATTTGTGCCTGGGGAATATGCTCATCATCTGATCATGTTGACATAACCGCACCATTGTTGGCCACTCATATATTGAAAAAAAAAAAACCAAAATCTAAACATAATTCTTATTTTATTCATTCTTTAGGATGTGCAACGGGTCACCACCGGGGAAGTTGTGAAACGCTCCGAAAAAGAGGATGCAGCGGCCAATGAGGTGGGATGGATGACCTCCGTGAAAGACTGGGCCGGAGTCATGATATCGGCTCAGACACTAACAGGGAGAGTTCTGGTGAGTTGTTCTTACACTTATCCGTTCCCCTCTGTTTAATCTGCGATTGACATCGCCAGCGACTTTACCCCGCACGTAGCAGACGGTCCGTTGAGACGTCAGCTGATCAAGTTCATCCCTGATGATCATGGTGACAGCTTTGTGCTTAGGTTGAACTCCCCCTGTGGGAGGGTGTAGCATATAAACATACATTACTATTCAGGATCCCTGCCTGGTGACTGGTGGTGGCGAGCGATCCAGACATATTACACATTTTTAATTTAGTCCAGTCTTAACCATAAATATACTGATTTACAGTGATTTTATGTATAGATTATCACTGTAAAACAACCATAAGAGGTTATAGTTACTTATATATACAGTATATATATATATATATATATATATATACTATATATTTATATATAGAGAGAGATAAAGAGAAGCTAATATGATGGTTTGGACATGTTCAGAGGAGGGACAGATCCTAATAATGATCCTAGAGATGGAGCTACCAGGTAGGAGACAAAGAGGAGATTGATGCTGTGAGGGAGGACATGGAGGTAGTTGGAGTTAGGGTTGAGGATACAGAGGACAGGGGGAAATGGAAAATTGTTGACTTGCTGTGGCAACCCCTGAAAAAGGGACGAGCCCAAAGGAAGAGGAGAAGATATTTGCGATATCATAACTTTAGTGAAGTTTTTTTTGCAGACATTTTTTGCAATTACTCCTTTTCAAGTACACTTATAATAATTATAAACAGTTTGGAGGAGTGAATGATGATAAAATTAAACGGCCTGACTCCATTTGCAACCAACCTTTCCCCTCCCTCCCTGCCAAAATAGGATGCATCATTACCAGTTGGCTCAGCATATGGAGGCTGTTTATCGCAAATACATGGCAGGATGTGACACTGGCGCTTATTGTTTCAGTTGTTTAGCCATAAATTACCTTGTTTATGGCACGAATAGAAGATAGGTGCTGCTGTTCATGATGGAAGACAAAAAAGCTAAAAGTCCAAATAAGGGTCATAAAAAATTCATATATCAACATTGATTGTTTTTTATATATCTTCTTCCTCTAAATTTTGTATGAAACCCCTATGAGTCATGCTGCAGGGTTTAAGGTTCCCCAGCGGCGGGGTAATATCAGCCAATTGTTGGTGCAGATGCTCTCCGTGGTTTTTTTGGCGATTGAACATGATTTCAGTGCTTCACCTCAATTCAACTCATTTCTGTGTGTGCAGCCCAAGTGCTCCGTCTCAATGATGGCCTGACACACAACTGTTAAGCAGGCACTCATCAGTTACCGTGGCAACTGCAGCTTAGCCAGACGTGGCAGATGTGTGTTTTCTGCATCGGCCTGGTTAGGAGTCATATTAAAGCCCATCTACAGGACAGATAAGGGAGACTTCTACAGACTCATGAAAGACTGAGTGTATTTGTCTCAATACATAAGGG
Source organism: Paraplagusia blochii (assembly GCA_016785265.1). Lineage (NCBI taxonomy): Eukaryota > Metazoa > Chordata > Actinopteri > Pleuronectiformes > Cynoglossidae > Paraplagusia > Paraplagusia blochii. The sequence goes on from JAFBJS010005334.1 coordinate 157,902, forward strand.
TGTAGTAAAAAATAAACTAAAAGAAGACCATGTGATTTTCTCACCTAAAACTGTATTTTGGTTGCTATATGTAGCTTACAGAGGGGTATTGGCAGAGTATTGAATGGTTGTTAAATATGTTGATGTCCTTAAATGACAGATTAAAACCAAGCTACAACAAAAACATCCTGGTTCCATTGTGATTAAGACACTGTGAAATGTAAAGCGTCAATCAGGCTCATTCAGTTGTGAAGATTTGTCAGATTTAAAATCTTAATGCATTTTAACACATGGGTAGAATGACGTGCACCGTAAAGGCGTTCAATAATTCCACCATGTAAGCGTTTATTGTGGCTCTAATACACCTTCCAGGCACAGGCTGTTCTTGGCATTCACACGACAGGAAGGAGTTTAAGTTACAGCGGAGCAGCTTGATCTTAACACATCGTGTGATGGAAGTGGCTTTTGTCAGCCTGTTGTTGTAGCTGTCTGTCCACAGTGATTGATTGAACGAGTGAGCGAAACACCAGACGAGCTTCGTTTCACCAATGTAAAGATACAGTAGCACGACTATGTTTGGACCAGTACAATCATAACATGTTTAGCCACGACAATAACAAGGCCACTTGTTTCTTTGTTTACATCAAGTACTATTTCATTGGAAAGTGTTCATATTTAATGTAATGTGATTTGACTTGACATCATAAATAGTGGCCTTAGCTTTGGCAATGTGTTTGTCTTTGGTGTGAAACTCCAAACCGCCGTACACTGGCCCCTAGGATAGATTTGCCGATACCCGATAACAACACCCACAGCCTCTGAAACCGCTTGCTTGGTGCAAGGAATGGTCGGTACAATTCTAATGGCATGATCGCAGGTGAGGCGACTGTAACGTCCGTCCTCGTCCTGAGCTGCCTCATCCCGGCCGTTAACGGGAGCCAAAACTAGGCAAAACAGGGTTTGGGGCCAAATAATGAAACAACGACGGCGCGTAAAAGACGTATATGGTTAAGAAGATGGTGGGGCTAGAATGCGTTAAAAAGGTTTCGGGTTTTCGTGTAAAAAAAAAGACAAAAAAGCAAGAGCACATAATTTTGTGACCTAGTCCAGATAGATAGATAGATAGATAGATAGATAGATAGATAGATAGATAGATAGATAGATAGATAGATAGATAGATAGATAGATAGATAGATTTTTTAGATTTTAAATATGGTACTTTATTTACACAATCCAGGAAAAAACAGAGGTCATCCAGTCAGCAGCATAAAAAAACAACCAGTGTGGCTAGATAGATAGATAGATAGATAGATTTTTAGATTTTTAGATTTTTTTAGATTTTAATATGGTACTTTATTAACACAATCCAGGAAAGAACAGAATCAAAGACACTTTCATCAGCAAGGTCAAGATTGACAAGATAGATAGATAGATAAATAGATAGATAGATAGATAGATAGATAGATAGATAGATATGGCCTCATGGAGACTACTGCTCCCACAACCCGATATTGGATAAATAGTGATATCCCATATTAACTTTTGTCAAAGTTGCACACACAATTTATGATTTTGATATCAACCAATAGCAACATATTGCAGCTGTATGTCCCTAAAACTGAGGTAAACATTCCAGAACCCTGTGTATAATTCTAGCAAACTTGGCCAAATCCAGACACAACAGGCTAGCTTTAGCCCACAGTCCATATTATTGACAGCGATAGGCTAAAGAGTCATTTTTGATTAGCATATACAGCTATAATGGGATTACAGTCTATATTTAGTAGCTGACTGCTGCAACACACTGTGACCCTGGCACACTGCAAACAGAGCTGAATGTTTACCTCTGATGGGAGATGTTGAGTGATAAACAGGTGCACTCTGCACAGTGGAAGGCCCAGGGGCTGGCTGTGCATCTGCCCGACAGACTTCACATCTCAGCAGACTGTAAAAGATCAATCCCTGCCTTTAAGGCTATTTGATTAGAAGGGAGGACACTTCCTGATGACCTTTCAGTCTGCGAGGGTTTTATCTCCTTGAGATCCGCCCTCGGCTCTCGTCCTCACAGAGGAAAAATAAAATTGGCAGGGCTTGGTGTTTGCTTCAATCAGGACATTCTTCAAGGATCCCATCTGTCAGTGTGGCCATTATTGCTATTCTCTTCCCTGAACAAACACATTTGCATCATGTGTGTGTCCAGCCTCACCATATGATGGGAGATGTCATCAGGTGTTTGTTCGCTTGGGGCTACGGAAACAAAGGTCTGCAGACAGGCGGCTTGAGCTCAGAGCTTAGCCAGACTCCCAGCATGACTTGTGTTATGATGCTCATCTGTTGTCTGACTATTCTGATCTGCTGCTGATTGTCTGAGCCCACCTCAAAACACGAGGACAGGTGTGTGGTGGAGCTCACAGCTGAGGTTGAGGTTATTGAATTCTGAGGGAAACCCGGCCAGGCGACATTTCTTGTCTGCATGTGTTCGTCAGTGGGTGCGGTTGGTATTATCATCAAATACGGTCTGAGGAGGCTTTCATCATGACACAGCCATCACTCTTCAACTCATTATTGTTCCACTCCTTAGCGCAGACACGGTTGAACGGCTCCAAAGATGTTTTGGATTTTATCTTAAAGATTCTCACACGGTAAATGCAGCTCACAGCAGGGCACGGCGGGCAAAGAATTGTCCCTTGCCAGAATTCATTTCCACTGTAATGCCGTACACGATTGTTGATTGTGTAAAATGCCTGTCTCTGTAGGCGTGGGACACGAGATGTCTGTGCAGCCGTGAACCATGATTTCAGACAGAATTTTTTTTGCCAAATTGGGGCCTAAACATCTACATACTGTGAAGGCTGTTCTTTTAATTTTAATAATTCCATTATTGAAAATAAAAGTTGCTCATATCCAATAATCATTGTGTGTTATATACAGCTTTTTCTTCTTCTTCTTTCATTCTATCCCGTTTTTCAGGGGTTGCCACAGCGAGTCAACAATTTCCATCTCCCCCTGTCCTTCGTTTCCTCAACTTTAACTGCGACTTGCTCCTTGTCCTCGCTCACCACATCCAGACCAACACTTCTAACCTTCCTCTTTTCCCTCTTTGTCTTAATCAATCTCCCTCCTCTCCTTCTTTGTCTTCGACCAACAGTAGTCCAATATCCAGGCTTGGGACCGACACTGAAAACACTGGCTTGTACTCCCTAGTGGCTGGGTTGTTATGCACAAAAAATGATAAAAATAATCCTTTATCAAATAAAAATTTTAATACAAATTGGTTATGAGAACTTGTTCAGACTGCTGCTTTTTACTACTTTTTTTGTCCACTCAGTCCATCCTGTTTATTTTTATTCCATTCATATTAGAGCTTTGCTGTTTCTCAATATATCATGGCAGTATTTATGTTAATATAAGTAGGTGCCAGCTCTTACTAATACAAGGAGAGTCTTGTTTACTGTACTCAACCAGTGTCCAGGGCTGCACTAGTGTCTCCACTGGTATGTTCTCAGAGCTAGTCTCCCCATTGACCCCATAATGAGCAGTTATGATGGCAGTGTTGGCCTGTTGTATGAGGTAGCAGCCTGCAGGGCTTCAGGTTCTAATCCACCAGCTGCCAAGTTGCTCTGATCACAGCACTATCACGACTCACATAACATCCAGTGGGTTCACCATCCACAGGAAGGCTCACAGTATGATTTGGGTGGCAGTCATGGAGACTGCTGCCCCTGAGACCCCACTCTGTAACAGATAAAATGATAAAAATAAATGACTGGATGTATTTTGCACAGTTTTTCTTGGTTTTGTATTTCATTAATATTAGTAATCTGTTTTACCTTTACCACTATACAATTAACTGCATTTAAACATATATAGGTAAATACTATAATAACTATTTCAACCCAGCCACTATGGAGCACAAGCCAGTGTTTTTTAGTGCCGGTCCCAAGCCCGGATAAATGGTGAGGGTTGTGCCAGGAAGAGCACCCGGCGTAAAAACGTTTTGCCAAATCTATGATGCGAGTCAACAAAAACATTTCCATACCGGGTAGGTCGGGGCCCGGGTTAACAACGACCGCCAACAGTGCTGGTAACCTACAGGGTACTGTTGGAAATTGGACTACTGTTGGTCGAAAAAAGGTTTGGAGAAAAAGCTAGAGAAGCCAGATTGAGATGGTTTGGACATGTTCAGAGGAGGGACAGTGGTTATATTGGGAGAAGAATGATCCTAGAGATGGAGCTACCAGGTAGGAGACAAAGAGGAGATTGATGGATGCAGTGAGGGAGGACATGGTGGTGGTTGGAGTTGGAGTTGGAGTTGAGGATGCGGAGGACAGGGTGAGATGGAAATTGTTGACTTGCTGTGGCAACCCCTGAAAAAACGGGATAAGCCGAAAGGAAAAGAAGAAGACTATAATAACTATTTCACTTTGCAGATATTTCCCTTTTTATGATGGGTCGCTGAACTACTTACACCATAACTCTGCTATTTACCGAGCAAAAATCTAATTTCAGTGCCTCTAACATCAATTGAAATATTAACTCTGTAATAAATGATAAAAGAGTCATGCTACCGCTAACAATTCCTCAACATCAAAGTGAGTGACAAGGCTTTTAACCTCACACTTCCAGGTTAGATTGTGTACAAAAGAGCTATATTTGACCACCTGTCAAAAAGAAAGTGCTCCGTAGACATCCGGTGTCAGTGGCGAGGTCTTCTGTCATTCCTGTTGTCAACCTGAATTTATGTCACCTGGGAGCAGCTGGTAGAAAAAAAAAAGGAGAAGAAACTGATAGTGTAATCATGTGGGCTTTTTCATGGGGCGGGAAAACTCACCTCCTCCTTTGAGACAAGTGCCCAGAGGAAGGATGAAGTAATTGTACGCATGGAACTACACGGAAAAGCTTTTTGTCTGATGAGAGTGAAAAAAAAAAAAAATCCATTGAATAGAGAGTGGAGTAAAGGGGAAACACTCTAGTGGGCACCTGAGCTTTGATGCATCAGCAGAAACTGTTCCTTGTGCCAGTCACATTTGTGCATCTCCAGTAACACCATAATCTTAGTATCTTGAATCGCATCAAACTGAAAGTGAAAATCTTCTGTCGGCACCGTGCTGTATGCAACCTTTTCGTGACATTTCCTGTTGACTTCTGTCCTCAGATTTGGACACTGTGTTCTTGGTAGGGGATTGCACACTGACACTCTTCTGATCATGGGGCCAAAAGCAGGGCAGGAGTTTCCCACCTGTGGATTGGTCTTTTGGTCTTTTACTGCAACCAGTACAGAGTGCAACAATGTGGCAGTTTCAATCAGTGTTCTACCTAAAAAAAAAAAAAAAAATCTTTTTGTGGATGACAGCAGCTGCCGGGCTGGTTTTGTTCCGGGTTCTGTAGCAGCCAACAATATTCAAGGATTCAAGAAAACTTTATATGTTAGACACAAAAGAGGGTTCCCTGGTCCCGGATGGAGGACCCTGCTTGGCCTACTGTGCTACACCAGTCCAGTGTCCTCAAAAGGTGGAGTCTGGCCATCAGGGCCCTTAGTCGGGCCGCCACGGCTGTTGTTGTGGTCAATGCCGATGTTAAGGTCCAATTTTCAGCTGTCCCGTATACTGAGCTGCTCGGTTCGACTGTAACTTAACCTCGCATTTCCACTTTTCAATTGTCGACGTTGAAGCCAGCTGGAAAGGTACATGAATAGAGCTCGATTTCGGGTGCACGAGAAGCAGCTGCGCTACTGCGTGCCGCCATCTTGTGTCTCCACCTACAACAGGTGTAAGTGTAATACACCAGATTAACGATTACTGCTAGATTAATAAAACGGTTATGGTACAAGTAAGCAGTATGATGGAAGCAGTGCGAGATTGGTGAATATTTGTAGGAAATATTCAGGCTTTGCATGCAGTTTTCTTTATTGTCTCTGTCTTGTCCACACTGTGGACAAAGAGCCACCGTGGCTGCAGGTTTTGGTTCCAACCAAGTAGTATGTCACCTGAGTTGAACTGATCCCAGGCACTCAAGCTATGTCTTCTTGGTTGGTTGGAGCAAAAAACAGCAGCCACATCGGCCAATTTGTGGGACAGTTTGGACAAGCCTGGTGTAGATCTCAAAGCTAGAGTATTGACGAGAAAAAAAAAAAGTTGACAGGGTCTTCATGGAAAGCTCACGACTAAAATAATGTGAAATTCAAAGTCTAAAACTACAGACTTTTGATACATAGAAGTTGTGCAAAGTTTTGGCAATCCTCAACTATCAGGTGTGATAATTACCAGCTCCCCAGTACTGATTGAAGTAGTTGTAGTATTTAAATGAGAACATTTTCTTGGCTGATCAAACTGAGTTATATAAATATGTGGTTGGAATGGCAAAGGTGTGTGCTTAGCATCTCCAAAATCACAGCTGTGTGTTAAACAGGTAGGGCCTATAAGCATAAAAAACATTCTTGATGAATAATATACGACTCAAATGTGTTGCAAGTCTAGCTGTGTCTAATCATAATTCTAGCTAGGTCTGGCACTTATATATAGATACATACCAAAAGCAACATATTGCATTTTTGGCCACCAAAACCTGGGCTTTGAAAACCAGAAAAAAGAAAAAAAACCTGAAACATAAAATTTAATTCCTGAACAATGCGGATTTTGAAAGCGGTATCCTGTGAAGATATCCTGTGAAGACTACAATCAGTCAGTTGTCTCCCAAAAAGTCAATGGTACCCAGGGCGTTGAACCAGAATTTTACCAATTGGTATTTTAACGCTTCTGGTTTTTGTTTTCCTCCATGACAGTGACGCTCCTGAACTAGTTAGATAAATAATATCGATCCTGGATCGTTTTAAGAGACAAATGACTTTGATTTTGCACTTCACAGGATGTTTAAAGAACAACATGCAAAAGATATTAACCTGTTATTATTATTTTTAGATGAGTGTTTCTGTTTCTTGAACGTGTTTGAAGCCCTGCCCAGAACTGAGGTAAACATCTCAGCACTGTAGGTGTAAATCAGCAGGATTTTAAACACGTTTTTTTGTTTCACACGATCGATCAAGGTAGTTGGGAAGCGATCGCGAGGTGATAATCGCCTGTCGTAAATCCGTGTGACTGAAGCCGACCATCTGGCCCAACCCTGATCATGGTATGAGTAAAAAAATTAGTTTTTTAGTCATACCACGATCATAGAATGTACGCTGGCCTGAGTGAAAGTCTCAATGATAATACTTTTAGATTTATTTTTTATTTTTCACCACAGTCCCTTTTGTAAGGCAATGTGAGGCAACATCATCTCAACAAAGGCAGGGCATATTTTTGTAGACAATCCACTTGAATCCACTGTGAGGAAATAGCTACTTTAACTGTTGTCAGTCATTATTGTAGGCTTGGTGATTTGGATTCCATCATTGCGTTTCCACATGAATATGTACTTATTCATATCCCTTAATTAAGTCAGAATCATTCATTGACATTTCTTATTCACTGCATCCCGCCTCACCTTCATCTCTCAAAGAAGCCCACGGCTGCCACCGCTCCACGTCGGTCGTCCCTGTGCGAGTGTTTCATTTAAAGGCACGAACAATATATACAATATATACTGTACCCGTCCTCATTGTTAGCACTGATTTTTCTCCATCCGTGACAGATCCCCCTCCCGTGCGAGCAACTGCCGGAGCGGTGAGTCATAACTGCTCTCCAACTGATTTCTTTTCGCACATCATTAGGCATCAGAGAACTTTTTTTTCCTCTCAGACCTAAATATTTATACTGTGTCACTTTCCTTTAATTTGAAGCTGAGTTCCATTCAGCGGGTAGTTAATCAGGAGCAGACAAGACACTTCTGAGTTAATTTAGCGGGTTAGATTAAAAACAGTGCAGCTTGAATCACAGCTCAAATAACATGATTATTTTATTATGAAATATCAGGTGGGTCCAGTTCGGGAGACACCAGATTTCATCTCTGCTATTTGCAGATGATGTTGTTCTGTTGGCCTCTTCGAACAAGGACCTACAGCATGCACTGGGGCGGTTCGCAGCCGAGTGTGAAGCGGCTGGTATGAAAATTAGCACCTCTAAATCCGAGGCCATGGTTCCCGACCGGAAAAAGGTGGTAAGCACCCTGCAGGTCGGGGGAGAGATCCTGCCTCAAGTGGAGAAGTTTAAGTATCTTGGAGTCGTGTTCACGAGTGAGGGAAGGATGGAACGGGAGATTGACAGGCGGATTGGCGC
>JAFBJS010005334.1:169279-190829 GCA_016785265.1 Paraplagusia blochii
TCCATACCCACATCAACAAAAGAACTTAACAATAGAATGGCCAGGATTCCGTCATCAATAATGCAAATATATGTTGTGCCCATGCACAGTTAATTCCGGTAGGAAGATTTTATAGGTAGGAAAATATTTCAGAGCATCTGAAATGTATTTTTATTAAGGGGTATTTCTCTGCCACCACTTAAATACCGGTCTGTGAGACATTTAACCGGTCCGTGGTGCAAAAAAGGTTGGCGGACACTGGTCTAAGGCAGACATGGGCCACATTGGGTACAAACATTGACACAGGGCCAAGTTTATTGTCAAAATGCAGACATTGCAGAGAACTGACATAAGGGCGATGATTGTTTTAATTAATTATCAACAGGACCAGTTGTCTGCTGTAAGGTGTGGTTGGTTACCACACCTTACAGCACACCTCAACCACAAATAAATACTAATGGCATGAACACCAATGACTGTAAAGAAATTTACACAGTGCAATGATTAGGTTCCTCTAAGACTTGAGTTCCTCAGAACACTGCAATGAAGGCAGTTCAACAGGAATACACTCCTGTTTTGAATGCTTCCCTCTAGGATATTTTCACACTGTATGTCTTGCCCTTTTGTAAGTAAAAAAAACAACATGCATCAGTTAATTTGCATTTAACTATCGTTCAAAAAACAACACATGTCCCTGTGTGAGAAAGGAAAAAAAACAGAAAATATCCCCACTCTCTAGAGTGAGCTTTTCCTGGGGAGGACTTTAAAGGCTATCTGCAGAAAGCCATCATTTCACCCAGCGTGAAATCTGTGTTGCCCGGTGAATTTGACCAGACGCAGCGTGGAGTGGCAGCTGACTTCACAAACAAAACAAACTCACACTCAAAGTCTGCCTCTACTTTAAATGGACACGACAATTCAGGATAGCAATGAAGTGTATGAGTCACAGAGGTCTGTGCTGAGGAGCCCTGAAGATTTCAGATGAACATTTCATCATCGGCATCACTCTCACATCACCTTCTAACCTTTAAAAAGTCCAGTGTGTAACATTTGCCAAAATCTAATCATAAAGACTGCACTTTCAATTGTCCCTCACAGTCTGTGAGCAAGCGTCACGACTAAAGGTTAGCCACCCTTCATGTGCTTTGGCAGTTTTTGGACAACCAAAAAAAAAAAATCACAGTAAACGCTACTTTCTAGTTGTATTACTAGAGGTACTTGAATGTGAACATTATGAAACATTATTTTTAATTTGAATGATTATGACAATGGTGGCCGAGTGGCTACAGGTTACAGGTTCAAATCCACTCAGGACAGGTTCCTGGAATGAGAGCGAAAACAGGAAACCTTCGGCATTTTGTTTCGTAACAGAAACACTTACCTGAAAATTACTGGTTAAAACTGGTTTATTTAATTTTTTAAAAAAAAAAAAGTCTATCAGTCAATCCTACAGTTTAAAGCAGGCCTGGGCAATTATTTTGACCCGCGGGCCACAGCTGGTACTAAAATTTGAGTTACGGGCCAGGTCAGGATCAAAAAGATTGAGTGTTTCCATGAACTAAGATAAATAATGAGTAAAGTATTGAATGAAGGCAAAATGCTTTAAGCCTCTTTAGACCATCCATTGGGGGAAATGCTAGCTTTGCAAGGAAAAGGTAGAAGGATAATGATAATATAAATTAAAAGTATAATTTGGACAAGTCTGGCGGGCCGAATTATAAAGCCAAACGGGCCGCATCAGGCCCCGGGGCCTTAGTTTGCCCACGTCTAGTTTAAAGTCTTTCATCTAAAAAGTCTATGGTAGTCTACCATGCCCTAATGAGGTTGACTTCCTGTGACGTTGGAATGGATGGAGTGGGTGGACCATCAGACTATATGGGGAGGACTGACTACCAACTACTGTCACATCTCAAAGACAACAATAAGAGGTCAATATTGGAGTCTGTCAATATGGAAAATGTTAGTTTGAGACACAATATCTATATATTAGTCCATGTTAAAGACGGGCTGGTCAACATTAGATATTGTAAATGGGTAGCAATGCATTATCACCGGCCTGTCTAGTTAGACTACAGTATTTCTTTGGTAAAGTGCACACAAACCGGTTTTGTCAGTTTATGCGTTCAGATAGGAAGACATTCTGAGAATCCGATGTGACAACATTTTAGTTAGACTCAGCAACAATGCAGTCAATGAAATGATATGGACCTGGATTTAATGGTTGAATTTTCAGAGCCATATTTATATACCGTATTTTTAGGACAATATGGCGCTACTAAAAGCTTTCAGGACCATCCATTTTATGGTGGAACCAAAACCAGAACCATTACAAAAAATTGTTTGACAAAAATATTCTTAAGCCCAGGTTCTAAGTGTCTTCCTTCAGAGCGGAGACAAACAGAGTCACAGTATTAAAAGAAACCACAACAGATGCTACACACTCAGTGGGAGTGAGGATGTTTTTTATTTTCTTGTTTACTACTGAAGCACAAATCAATGATTTTATTTCTGTATCTGTAAACTCCTGTCCAAAATACTTAGGATATAAAGATTTAACTTTTTTACAGCTTGGTTGAAGGGCTTTGGAAATGGGAGTATTTTTTCACGCTGTCTTTTTTTATTGTATTTCCAGAATAAGTCTGTAAAACTCAAGCTGGCGCCGCAGTCAACACTTTTAAACTCCATTGGCTCACAGACTCACAGGGTTTTTCTGAGCAGCAGCAACATCACCATCTTAATTAGCTGCACTTTTATGGAAATTACATGAACTGTTACTGGGTTTGAACAAACACCTTGAAGTAAAACTAGAAAAAGACAAATAATTTGAACTTTGAATAATGAAAAACACACTCTTGTATTAAAATGTTCCACATTTGAAGTTAATCTGACAATTCAGAGTAATAATTCTTACAGAGTACTTTACTTTTTTAAACTATAAAACACATTTTATTTCATCCAGTGACTGGCTTAGTTACTTGCACTCAGGTGCGACTTATGCAATAAAATATATATTTTCACTAGGTTTATTTTCACCTACTAGTAGCTGGTATCGATAGCTGCTCTTTTTGTGCCAATTAAAATGTATGTTTAATTTGTATTTGTAAGCTCAACACTAGTGTAACATATACTCTAGAGCAGTGGGTTTTTAACCTGGGTTTGATCGAACCCTAGGGGTTCGGTGAATTGGTCGCAGGGGTTCAGTGGAGCCTCTGGCGCAGAGGTCAAGACACCGCGGAGGTCAAGACACACCAACTCATCCTACTAAAGTAGGGTTCGGTGAATGCGCATATGAAACTGGTGGGGTTTGGTAGCTCCAACAAGGTTAAGCTCTAGACCACTGCTCAACATATGGTCAGAAAAATACTACCAAAATAAAATTGAAAATATACTTGAGGACCTGTCAGTGAAGATTCTCTGTCATCCAGTTCATGGTCAAGGGTTTTGTTAAGCAACTGGTCATTAAGTTTTTTTGCAAAACGTTTCACCTCTCACCCAAGAGGGTTCTCCAGTTCTAACAGTTAGTGGGAGTAAGAGAAGTTATATCCTGTGAGTGAGGAGAAAAAATAATCCTATTGGATGAAAGGTGAGAATTCTTCTAAAAAAAACAAAACTAGAAAAATGAAGATCCAGTTGCCCAGTTGGCTGAGAGTCTTCATAGATACTAAAGTATGTTTTACTGCTTTTGAATCACCAGGATGCAGTGGCACACAAATTACATTGCACCATATTGTGAACCTTCTTGTGGGTGTTGAGCCCCCAAGAAGTTGGATCAGAACCAGAAGCCTTGTGGAACTATGTCCACTTCCTTAACCACTGGGCCACCACTGTCAATCTGCTACTACAAATAAAACATTTTTTTTTTTTAAATCACTGCATTTAACCCATTGCCAAAGTAAACAGTGAGTGGGGATAACGTCATGAAGCTGGTGGATTTGGACCTGGAACCTTCCGGACCCAAGTTCTGCTCTTAGGGCAGAACATCTGAAAAACACTGATGCACCGCTTTGGACTTGATTTGATTATTGCTGCTCTGTGCAGCTTGAGCAAAGAGAAAACTCAGGACAAGGTTGTTGAGCGGCGAACAGATAGAGCAACACTTTCAGCTGCGCGTCCTTCAGCTTTGCTTCGGTTGTGAATCATTACCAGATTGTCAAAGCAGCTCTGCCTCTGCCGCAGTGACACACAATGATCTCATTTCTCACCAAACACACGAAGGCATTGTATAAGATTCAACCTCCGTCTGCTGCTTCCGCGAATGACCGGGGCGTCATCATGGATTCTGACTATTATGATTCTTGATAATGAGTCGTGTCACACATCCGTCTCCGCTGAGACTTGTCTTCCTGCGAATGCAACACGTTACAGTGATGTACACATCTCTACAGGGGCAGAGAGCGAGGGAGATGCTGCGGGTAAGGAGACGGTATTGGTGGGTTGGTTGGTGGGCATGGAGGTGCCCTGACTATAGTATCATCCCTGGGCACTGGCTAAGCTGGCTGCCCCCTGCTCACTACAGTGATGGGTTAAATGCAGAGTCAAAATTTACCAAAAAACTTGAATGAACTACATCATCCTTTGTCATTTCTAGTATTTTAGTACCTTTGGGACCTGTGAGTTGTAAAAGGGTATTTTTTTTTAATTTTTTTGTAATGAATTGTTATGTTCTTAGTGATTATTTCCATCCTCTTAGGGCAGTTGGTGGGGTAATAGTTAAGGAAGCGGAGCCTCTGGGTCGAATCCCCTACCACCAACTTACCACTGAGGTCCACTGAGCATGGCAGCGTCCCCACTCACAGCTCCCCGGTCACTCAAAGTTGTCCACGGTTCACTTTGGTGATGGGTTAAAAACAGAACTCACATTTTGTTGTGTACAGTGGTGTGAATCAAAATGGAACAATGACAAGGAAGCTTGATTAAAATGAAAAAAAAAAAACACTGGGTCAGGGTGCAGCATTCTTCACGTCAAATGAAACTGTATCGCACCTGATATGCCGTCCTGCTGGTGCTGGGTCCAGTGGAACAAGCCAACCACTCCAAATGCTGCCTTGCCCAGGAGGTGAATCCCACTGTATTAACCATGTGATAATGTTCTGAATGCTCCACTCTTGGTGGAGGTATTTATTGGCTGTGACCTTAAGGAAAACACAGGAGGCCACCTGTTCTGATGCTGTTAGACTCCAGTATGATCACATTGTCCTTCTCTTCTGTCTCTCACACATGCGCGGAAACACACGGACAAACCCAGACTCATTAAGGCCACGGCCAGAGTCGGAATATGAGTGTTGCCAAGATTATAGATGAGGAAGTTCTCCTGGAGGCTCCAGGAGAACCGCGTGACATTAGCATGCATGTTGTGTCCTTACCTGTCTTGGTGGCATGGACCACATGCAGACATAGACATTCTGTCTGAGCTGACTCTTAAAGGGCCAGACTGCTTTATTATGATCATTAAAACCCATCATAAGGGCAGAACTCTAAGGAGACTGTGAAATCTTACAATAAATTACTGAATATTTATCAGTCTGTGACATGTCTGTTCATAAAGGTTAGGAAATAAATATTAACATATTTCAATCTGATCTTATCAGTCTTCCTGTTATTGATATGTGTGTCAACTTTGGAGGTTTGTTCATTCATTAACAAATTCCCTGATTTTCAGTGTGACTGAGTGATGTATTAGGTACTATTGATTTTGAGTTTTATTTCCTGTGACATTTATTCATCTTCTTCCTCTTATTCATTACTTGGTCTCACGGGCAGCAGTCTCCACCACTGCCACCCAAATCACACTACTGTGAGCCTTCCTGTGGGTGGTGAGTCCACTGGAAGGTGGTGAAGATGAATCCAGGTTCTTCTCTAACATAGTTCTTCTTTTTTTTTATTTGGTCTGTACAGATTTAATTATAATGTTTTAAAAATATATTTCTGTTTCTGTGATCTGATAAATTTCTGTCAACATCGTGCACAACATAAATGAACCTAAACCGGAGGAAAGAATGCAGCCACGACAGCCAAGGAAGCTGAGTCACACCTTTGTCACACCTGGTAATGCTCTTTTGGACAAACTGTTAAAAATGTTCTTTAATCTGGAAACATGTCTCTTTGTAATCTTAGGTATTTTTATAAGGCAGAGAAGATAGAAAACACCTCCTCGGTTGTTCTCTCAGCTGCTCTTACGTGGTTATTGAGCCGCCTGATTATAATAACCTTCTGTCAACTGTTTCCTGTATCTGTTGGCGTGATTGAGGACTGAATGAATTGTGGGTGTGAGGCGTCGTTTGGATTAAATAAACTGTGAATGACAATAAAGGTTTTGATTTCTCTCGTGAGAAGGGAGCACTCTAAACACATCATTTACCCCGAATGTTCTTCTGGCACTTTGGCTTTCAATTCTGGTTGTTGGTTTTACTTCAGAAATTCTATGAAGGGCTCGTCAGTTTCGTTTACTTTACTCAAGGTTCAGGTTGCCAGTTTACTGCTCCTTTTTCAGCAACAACATACAGCATCTTCCTTATCGCTCCTCGTGGCTTCACAAGATTCTGAAGTTGGTGAAAGGAAGAGTAGTAGGGACGAAGAAGGACAGCATCTCTGAGACAGTAGAGCTTCAGTGAGTGTCCTCTCCTCAAGTGTCCTTTCCTTATTTTTAAACACTTCCATTCCCAGTTGAATAAGTCACTGTTGTCTTGAAGGTTATTATGGATGTTTGGACACTTCTCACGATCATGTCACGTCCTTCTCTTATTACTTTTTTTATATTTTGGCTTCATGATTTTTAAATGTCGTTTTCTAGAACCCATTTTTACTATTTTTTTATTTTATTAATATTATATTAACTTTTTACTAGATTTAGTCCATTAGTATGAAGACCCTACATAACAAGATGGACGGCAGCAGGTGTGTACTAGCACAGGGATTCTGAACCATTGGGCCCTGGCCCAAAGTTGGGCCGCAAGCGCCCCCTAGAGGGCCATGAAAAATTTAAACTGCAATTATTAAGGGCCCCAGGTCACTCGACACTGAAAAAATTGGGCCTCGGTGCCAAAAAGATTAAGAATCCCTGTACTAGCAGTTACCGAAGTGGACTTGGGTCTGCAAGGCTCCTGGTTCGAAGCCACCATGTTGCCACTGAGGTGCTCTGAGCATAGCCCCAGACCCGCACAACTTCCAGGAAGACTTATAGTGTGGAGCAGTGTGATTTGGGTGGCAGTGGTAGAGACTGCTGCCCCTGAGACCTGGCAACAGATAAGAGGATGAAGATGAATGAATGATATGGACAAGATTTGTGGTGCTAGTTGTGTATGTGAAAAAAAAAAGTTTTACATTATAAAACAGAAGTGTAAAGTCTACAGATAAAGAGAAATAACAAAAACTGAGAAACTGTGCTCACTCTCATTGCAATATAGCATTGCAAAATGTGGCATCAAAGATTTTTTTTTGCATAGTAATTCTTTGGCATTGGAGCCCTGCTGGGCAATATGTGTAAAAAGACTGTTTATGATCTCTCTCTTTTGTTGATGTTATTTTTAGGGGAACATTTTCCATTTATTATGGCTTCTTTTGCTTGAATTTCGTTTTTTTTAATATTCCAACTTGTGCACATCACTTGGACGAGGTTTATACCTTCCATTAAAATTTATATTATCGTTTTGTATGAGGAATCTGCACAAGTTTGGCAGATCGCAGCTTTGACATCAGTCACAAAGGACCTGGCGTTTGACAGTGACATTAAAAGTGTGGCACACGTTCATTCAGGGCGCTCTTGTCTCTGCCACGCTCCATCACATTTATGGCCACTGCTATAACCAGGCTAAATGATTGTCAGTGGCCAAGAAATGATGACAAAGTAGCCAGAGCTGTAAATAGCAAGTAGTTTCTGAAAGAAGAGATGGAAATTATGTTGTCTTCCACATCACAATGGCTTTTACAACTTCCCTGATCATTGAGGAAAAACAAATAAATCAAAAAGTGTCTAGTTAAATGAAAATACTTGCTCAATGATTGGGTAGAGTCAAAGTAGACTGAGTCATAGCCAAACAAAACAAAGTAATAAAAAGTTTAAAATTTGCAATTATGTTTTCATGGAACAGGGCAGAGCACCGCTTGATGTTTTTGATTGGCAATAGAAATAAAAATCAAGGCTCAATATTGTGGAGCTCATGTCCAATCTAAGACCACAGCCTTTAGGGTGAAGAAGGCAAAAAAACAGACTTGCAGTTGTGCATGATAAAAGAAACAGTTTGCAGAATTAAAGGCTAAAGCTGGGCCAACACTGTGGGAGTGAGTGATCAAAAAAAAAAAAAAAATCAGCGGAGCTGAATCATCATCCAATTAATATTCACTAATGTTCCAACTGTGACTGTACTTGTCAGTATTGGGCCGCCACGTCATCCTCTTCCACAGTATGTCTGTGTTTTGTTGCCTTCTTTATCTCTCTGGCATTTGAGGACAGACTGACAGATGGCCTGGCCAGGATTCAGTCCTCAGGTCACTTTACTGCTTTTTGAGGAGCTTCTCTCTGTGTTCCCGGGGAATCAGCCGAGGGTTACGCTGCCCCCACCACGGTGGACTACGCGGTCAGGGACTTCATGCTCTGTTTAAATATTTATAATGTGAGCTGTTAAATTAAGACATGGGTGAGGTGACTGAAGGCTGCAGTGAGTAGTCAACTGACCAAACATGGTCAGTTGACTACATCTCCTATATACATACATATACATACGTGTGTATATATGTATGTATATTGACTGTCCTCCGATTTTCTTAATGGAAACGAATGTCTAAACTGACATGAATGTTTCTAACAATATCTTGTGAAATAGACGTAACCATGACAACCAGAAGAAGGGAAGTGAAGTAGAGAGTTACGGGCAAATTACATACACTGTCATTGAATCATGCAAGGTCACACTGTACATTCTCTTATAAACTGCATACACAAGGTCCTTCACTTACTGTATGTCAGAGCCTTTGTCACTCTCCCATGCCAACAGTGGGAACATCGTATTCTCAGGCTGAACCATTAAACTCAGGCCCAGGGGCCAAATATGGCCTACAGTGTAATTATATTTGCCCCGTAATATCATATCAAAAGTGTATTAAAGTTGGTCCACCAGTATAAATTCACAATATACTGCTGAGTATACGTATACTGCAGTGTTTGTGCTATTTTATACCACCCACATTTTAGGGTTTTATAGTTGTTGCCTTGTAAAAAAAAGAGATTTATATACAAAAGGAATTGGTAGGGCCACTGATTGACAGATAAAATAAGTATTTCACTCTCTTTTCCATTGTCGGGTATCAGGGGCAGCAGTCTCCACGACTGCAACCCAAATACCATTGCTCCATACTGTGAGCCTTCCTGAGTCCACTGGAAGTTGTTATATTACATTTAATTTGTCATGTTCGTAATATACCATTTTTGTTGTTCCAGATTCAATGTTTTTAGACAAAACTAAAGTTTGTTTGGTTAAAAACAAGTCTACATTACATGTGTGGAGACAATTTTTGCCTACCGTGATTTTGATTTAAACACCTCTAATCTAAGAGGAAAAAAAACATAAGTGACTGAAGTAAGAGTCTGACTTGCATCTGGGAGACACAGTGAAGGGAAACACATGACATGTATTCAATTTTCCAAATTAGAATTTACATTTCATCACTTACACTGAAATGTGAAACACGTACAAGTACTTGCTGCTGTTTCGTGATATATATCACGTTATTTTGTGATAAGCTTTAAGTTATTTCATGATAGTATCACATTATTTCGTGATACGAATCATGCTTTTTTCGTGATATGTGTCAAGTTATTGCGTGGTGGTGGTTTTACGTTGTTTTGTGATGGTAACACGTTATCTTTTGATAAGTTTTACGGTGCTTCATGATAGTATGACGTAACCTCAAGAGAGTTGGATTCGTTCTTCCTTCAGTGTTATGTCCTGTCCTTGAAGTTAGTAAAGATACACACAATCAGCGTGGGTTTCTGCTGAAACTTTTACTGGAAGTTGAGAGTGCATGGTCTCTCCACGTAGTGCAGTATTGTGGTTTATTAAGATAAAACCAAACAACACATTTGGGTACACAAACGTATCACGAAAAACGTAAAACGTATCATGAAAAATGTGATACTATCACAAATTAATGTGATACTGAGCCCATTGTTTCCCCTAAGTGTAGCAGCAATAATATGAGACATGCAACAAAAAATGACTGATTTGATGATCTGGATGATCAGTGCTTTATAGAGATTGTTTTGGCTGATTGAAGGAAATAAAGGGTTGATTAAAAATATATGTGAGTGGTTCTGGTCATTCCAGAGCCATCAGTGACCGCAGACTGACAACAAAATTTCACATCATGGAAATGAATTGGGTTGAAAGTCATCCATTATGCAAGGCCTTTGGTTTCTTGTTCAGGATGGCCATTGTGTCATTTGTAAACAGGTGGAATGCAGGTTGGGTCAAGGATGAAGCTGTTGTGTGTGTTTGCCGTCTTAGACAAACTCTCATTTATATCACAGGGCACAGAGGTTTGTCTGCGGATTATACTAAGACAGACAAGGAGAATGTTTTTCTTCAGTTTTGTTGGGCAGATGAGCTCTTGAAATTCCAAATATCAACTAGCAAACAGTGTGGAACTACAGCTTGACAAAAGGAATTAAAAAAAAAAAGAGTCTTTAGTAAGTCAACAGATCTCTGCCCTAGATACACTGATAAGAATTGCGTGATATCATGAAGTGTACTTTGGCTCAGCAAAAGAAACACAAACACACACACACACAAAACGGTCGCACAGTCAACTGACAGGTGCTTTTATCCCCCTACATTCTCATCTCTGTGTCATCAGTCCCTTTACATTTCACAACACGTGTTGTTTACTGTTGGATGGTTCAACAAAGCGTTCTCCTCCGCCTGTTTCTATGTTAACTATCTCGACTTGTCAGTGTGACTGGTGGTATTTACAGTAAAGTTTATTGCTGCAGCATAAGTGCCGGTGATTAGGTTTCACCAGAGGTCTATCTGTAGCAGGGCTGTCACCTGAGGACTGCTTATTTGTCCACTAACACCCCGGGATCTCATGTTTGGCCCCCTGCAGGTCGCTAAAGGGATCTGTGTAAGCTGCTGCTGCTGCTGCACAGACGCAGAGTGATTTTTGGCCCGTGTTTGTTGTTATCGTGCTTTGTCACACTTGGCTGCGCCTTCCTATGTGAGGGTTGGTTGGAGGGCGGGTGGGTACGAGCATCCTGTTAGCTCAGCCCCTTCACTCTGGTCTATTTGTTTAGATAGTGAGACACAGTGACTGATGACTTGTTTTTCATGACGCTGCTGTTGCACAGTCATAACAGGCAAACAACAATTTCAGTCCACAGTTCTACTCACATATACGTGTTAGTTCACGGAGAGACTTTCACATTCCTTTAAATACAAATTATATGTTTATATATACATATGTATATAAAGTCATACTTAATGATACCAATTTGGGGAAATTAATGTGTTAGCAGCAGAGGTTGCTTTACCAGGATGTCCCTGAAAAGAGCCATGTCTGTGGTTCTGGTGGAAGTGAACCTGGAGGCTGGTGTGCAAACTGCTAGTAAATGGTATTTACTGTGAGTATATACATATACTGCAGCACAGTATAGAGTATAGTATATTTGGAGAAAACGCTAGAGAAGCCAGATTGAGATGGTTTGGACATGTTCAGAGGAGGGACAGTGGATACATTGGTAGAAGACATCTAGAATGATCCTAGAGATGGAGCTACCAGGTAGGAGACATAGAGGAGTTTGATGGATGCAGTGAAGGAGGAAATGGAGGGAATTGGAGTCAGAGTAGAAGATACAGAGGACCGGGGGAGATGATTTTCTGTGACAATCCTTGAAAAAGGGACAAGCTGAAGGAAATAGAAGAAGATACAATATATATTTTATACAGTATATCAACAGATGTCTGTCTTCTGTGTCCTGTAAATGTTCTCCTAACTAAACTTTTTTTTTTTTTTTACCCCCACAGGTGGTTCTTGTTTTTGCTCTCAGCATCGGGGCCCTGGTCATATACTTCATAGATTCTTCTGAGTAAGTAACCTTCTCATTCATCTCATCAGTCAAAACTAATTTCTCCTCCAAACAAAGAGATGACAGATTATTCCTTTTTTTCCACTCTATTTTTACAGACATCGTAGACATACTCAAAATCAGCCCTGAATAGACGTTCATTTAAACTCTTATCATTCATGTCCTTCGTGTCCTCTACTCCCCCCTTCTGGTACCTCAGTTACCATCTAAAGTAATTATCCTGTCAGAGTAGTGATCTTAATCACCTGAATTCTCGCTGACAAAACATTTTCTCATCTGCAAAGATTATTATGGTGCTTTTAAAAATTACAAACGCGGCCATTAACTGATTTGCATGGTACTGTCGTAAATCTTTACGTAATCCATACGTGCTGCGCTGAAACCCAATAACACTGAGTACTCAGGCCGGAGGAGTGCGTAGTATTTGAGAGCAAGTACAGTTCACGGGGGTTGATGTTTTTTTTTAAATTCGTTCTTCTTCCAGGGTAGTTTGATTCAACACGTGCAAATGTGCGTCATGGCTGTCACAACAGTATCAGTGTCTGAAACAGGCAGGAAAGACTGAGAGTTCCTGTTCACCACAATCAGCATCAGTCATTAAATTAGAGGAAGCGGAAGCCCCTTCTGCTGCGACAGTGTACTGTTACTGCAGTCTGGTGTGCTGGTGCTCCAACAGGAAGTGTGATTAGGATGCTGGTCAAAGAAGAGAGAGAGGGAAAAGCTCAGGGATTAAAGCTTTTATCAGGTCTAAATGGAATGACGTTAAGGCAGAGGTGAGAAAGGGGGAGGGCGACGGGGTTTGAGTGGGTCGGACTTCCAGGTTATTCCGCCAGACCACAAACAGCTGAGGGCACGACTTGTTGTGATGTGGTTTTGTGAGCACGATCCCGTTTCATTATCTGGACAAGCACAGCTAGAGTTACAGTCTCACCACTGCCATCTGTGGCCTCCTGTTCTCAGCACTTGCTCATTTTAGTCTCCAATAGCTGTTCACCTGATGAAGGATGACCCCTGGGCCCTCTCATTAACCTCTTCACACGTAAAACAAAAAAAATTAGTAATAATAATGGTTAGGTAAATGCTGCACATCTGATGTTGTTTTGGACAGTCTTTGTCCAAGTTCTTGGACTGTGTCATTTTTAGTCTATTTTTTCCGCCACAAGATCAAACGCTAAAGTCAGAGAGCAGCCAGTTAGCTTCCTGCAAAGTGGCGGCAGGCTGTAAGAGATACAGCCCTTCCTGTAATTAGTCCAGTGAGGGTGTGGAGACCGGTGGGTGATGGAGAGAGTGACCTGGAGAGCAGAGGAGCAGTTACTCTCACGGACAGCACCACTAACTGTGGGCGTCACCATAAAGACAGAAGCTGATGCTCTGTGCACAGCATTTATACAGCCTCCGTCTCTTTGACCCCGGCTGACCGTTTGCAACACAAAGAGTGAAGCCAAAATATTTTCCCAGTCAGATGTTGACTTTGACGAAGACGCGGTCGTTCAGCCACATTCATCGCCGCATGTCTGCCGTCAGTGTTTTAGTGCGTTAGCTGCCGCCCAAATCACGGATCTTAGAAAAGTATGAGCAACGCTGTAAGTCAACAGCCAGTTTCTGACGTTTTGACTTTTTTATTTAAAAAGTTTTTTTGTCTCCCTCATAAATTTTCCATCTGCTGTGATAAAGAAAAACAATTCAGCTCAGGAAATCTGATTTATGGAACACTTAAATCCACATTAATCAAAAATAATTTGTGCCTGCAGTGTGATTTGGCATAAACAGCAATATTGATAGAGAATGAATATGAACTCATACTAAGATATAAAATATAAATATAATGTAAATATAAACACAGGAGACAGTGGTGGCCTAGTGGTTAAGGAAGTGGACTTGGGTCCACAAGACTGAAGGTTCTAACTGCCAGGTTGCCACTGTGGTGCTCTGAACATAGCACTGTCCCGACCCACAGGAAGACTGCTGGCTCTACGACCCAGTAATGCACATCAAGGCCCAAACTCAAGGCCCGGGGGCCCAAATTTGGCACGCCAATTAATCTTGTATGGCCCGCAGGTGTTTACAAAGCATTTAATATTACAGTGCGGCAGAGTTTCTTAACCTGATAAATTAAAAATGGTTTTCTCGCACGGCAAGGAACAATGCTAGTTATGTACATAAATAATAATAAACTTGAGTAACATGTATTAATATTCTATGGAGTACTTATAAATATAGTTGTATATAATTTTCCACTAACAACCAGCCCTTCAAGGACATTGTATTGTTAATGTGGCCCCCTGGTAAAATGAGTTTGACACCACTGCAGTAATGAGTGGATGAAGATGAATAAATGAATGAAAAAAAACTTTAACACCTCATTAATATTTTTTTTTCTAATGTTAATTTTTAAAACATTAGACAAAAAACACTACAAAATTGGAATGAAATAAAAAGATGGACAAAAGTGTTGAAAAATGTCCCAGGATCATGTATTTAATGATCTTCATCCATTCCATCTGTTCAGGGGCAGCAGTCTCCAAGATTGCCAACCAAATCACAATTTTACTATAGGAACTAATAAACACAAAAATAACTTAAGTATTTTGATAAATTGTTAATTCTAATTCAAATTTTAGTACTGAACTTCTAAGTTCACATAAAAAAAGAAAAAGTTTGATCAAAAAGAGACTAACTTTGATGAATTGAAATGAAAATGCCTACTCCCTCAGCAGATTCAGCTTTGTGCAGGGCTGAAACAGAGCTGACCTGGTCAGCAGGGCAGAGAGAGGACATGAAGTCTTCATCTAACCACTGTGATGTGGACAGGAGGTGAATAAGGAAGATAGAGATAGGGGAGGAGGGAGGGAGGCTAGTCTGTGGACGGGGGAGGGTTTGTGATCCATAACAGACTCAGACCTCTGCCCAGCCAGGCCTATTGGAACTTAATTATTTAGCGATGCAGCTATGCTCTCTCTCTCTCTCTCTGTGCCACAAGCTCGGTCGCCCTGTAACAGGGATTTGCAAAGCAAGTGTCAGGGCTGTAGATTAGAACAGTACAAACTTCCTCAGCATTTTGATTATTTAATACCAACTGTGAAAATTAAAGAGCAACATGTGGGAAAACAGTGGGATCAAAAGAAAAAAAAATAGAAATAAAATATAGAATTAAACAGAATCAAAATTTATCTTTTTTTTTTATTACAGAGCACCTAAAATAATGATAAATTGGCTGAGTGACTGTTTCAGCTTGAGTAAACTAAGGCTCGGGGGGCTAGATGCGTCCCTTTCAGCTTTGTAATTCGGTCTGCCAAACCTGTCCAAATTAAATAATTGATTAAACATGCTTTTGTGTTTTACTCGCAAAATGGTGTTTGGATAGTGCAGCGGGTAGCAAAGCTGCCTCATAAACACACAGAGTGCAGTGTCCTGGGTTTGATTCCCAGAGGAAAACAAAGCCATTTTGGTATCATAGACAGGGCCATAAGACCTTTTGTCTTTGTCCATGACAGTTATATGTTATCAATCACACAACCTGTTTCTTATATTCTTATATTTCTTTGGATCAGTATAACCTTTTAAAATAAAACAATGTAGTTACAATGAAATTCCTCTACTTCAGGTTTAGGTTTAGGTACAGAGAAAAAAATCGGAATTTCTTAAAATGAACGCATTGGCTTCAATGTTCTCAGCCCGGCCATTCTTGATAAAAGGTGCCTCCATAAAAGGTATGTTGTGTAATGCTGCAAGATCAGTGCGTTACCGCTAATGTACCAAGGTTTGCTATGTTCCACAGTCATGATGCTTGATGGAGCTCATATGTAAAAAAAAATGTAACTGCCCTTTTCAATCCCAGTGTATGGAACAGCACATCATTACCAGATATGACGGTTAGAATTCCATAAATCATTTGGAGCCTTGTTGCTGCATTGATGTGTGACCATCTCCTTCTCTGGAGCATCACTTCCTTTTAGTCTCTTTGAGGACACAGTTTGTCACAGGTCATGATAGACAAATCTGGGAAGCAAGTCACTACAAAATGTTATCAGGTTTGATCAACATGTAGCCCAAAGAGAAATTCTCCAGAGGGTGATATTTTGGTCTCAATGTTCCTCTGTAAACCAACTTCTATACCAGGGGTCTCTTCTATACCCTCTTGTGTCACCAAAGCTACCAATGTTCAACACAGAAGGAAAAAAAAAGATGAAAATGAAACGAAAAAGTTTCCCAAAGATCCAGTGGGATTCAATGATGCAACACTGCAGATGAAAAGAAGAAATGAAGAAAAGAAAAATATATAAACAAAAAATGAAACAGAGGGACTCTGTGGACTAGGGAATATGAATTTAGCAAATAAATGTGGAGTGTAAATCTATAAATATTAAAAATTACCATATACTAGGGCTGGGTATTGATTCAAATTTTCTAAATCAATTCGATTCACAAGGGTTCGATTCGATTCAATTCATGATTCACTTTGGTTTTCGATTTAATTTTTGTCATATCAATTATAGTTCGGTACCAACGTTATTCTCAGAAGAATCAAAGCTAAAATTGAAACTTAATCCATTTGCTAATAAAAAATGTATTTCTTTTTACATTTATTTCCATCACAATTTTACTCAAGGCAGTCATATTAATCCATCATGCATTTTTTATTTAACATGACTTGACCCAAAATTACAAGGCAGACTCTAGTTTTAGATTTTAGATTTTAGTGCCATGTTGTTTTTAAATTTGTTCTATGTGCGAGTGTGTTAACTTGCACGTAACTACGGAAATATGTAATCACCTGTGGTGCATGAGCTCATGTAAAGTTGGGAAAAGAAGGAAAATAAGATCGATTTTTAGATTTATGAATCGATATCGTACTATTAACAAAAAAATCGATTAAACTCTATTTTTTTAACCCAGCCCTAATATATACAGTACACTACATTAATCTGTGAAATTACATTTACTGTGGCAATCTGAAGTTTAGAGCATTAAAATAAATTTTCTGATCAACACTGGTCTCCGTGAATGAGAAAACTACTATGAAAGTGAAAAGTGCAACAAAGTCTCCATTGTTATTCTCATGTTCATCCAGAGCAGTCTTTACCACTGAAGGGTACCAAAAAAAACATTTTCTAATGTTAATTTTTAAAACATTAGACAAAAAACTTTTTTTTTCCTTAACGAAAATAATGGCTTTTTTAATTGCTATTTTTTTTGTCAGAAGGCAAAATGTAAAAAAAAACCCTACAAATTTGGAATGAAATAAAAAGATGGACAAAAATATTTCCAGCCATGTTGACTTAAGAGTAAATTATTTTTTTTGTCATTGTGATTCGCACCACAACATACAATGAAATTTGGCCTCTGAATTTAACCCATCATCAAAGTGACCAGCCTGGGGAGCAGTGAGTGTGGACGATACCATGCTCAGTGCACCTCAGCAGTAACTTGGCGGTAATGGGATTCGAACCGGGGACCTTGCAGACCGTCCTCTTCCTAAGCCACTAGGCCAACACTGCCATATTTATTTGCAGTAAAACCCCTATATAAATCCAGTGGGCCGCTCTAACGTTCAACTTTTTATCAAGGTGGGGGCCACAAAATATTATTCCACGGGACACAAATTGCCCGCAGGCCGCAAGTTTGAGGCCCCTGCTCTAAACTCTTATACTGAGGAAAATTCATGCTACTCATTTTTTGGTTGCCTAACTAACATTTTTACTGATACGTTGCTGACGTAGGGCATTTGATATTATTTCCATTTCTTCCTCAGAACATGGGAGACATCGACACTAACACTTTAATACGCTCATGTACATGGTTAATCATTTGTCTTTATTTTAATTCTTAGTGGCAGATACAAGCTATTTTGAGGGTGAGACTTTGCTACATCACTGGCTCTTGCTTTGGCTGCTCGAAGACAACATGCATGCACTTAACCCTTAAACTGCTGCCTTCTCCCTGCATTTCCATCACGTTTGATTTCACCTGGTGAATACAATGATGCCTGATAGACGGTAAATGAAGATGAGAGAGGAAAACATTTCCATTTGTCCAACATGTGTCCATCCCTCATACAGATGGTTATGCAGTTATTTAAGGGTTAATTGAGCATTGATGGATTATTGCTTGTATCACTACAAATGCATGTCCGTCCTAAAACAAGAAAAACTTTTGACAAATTGCAAGGGTTGATTGACCTCAAACACCAACAACGCACTTTCAAGCGAAGAAGATTTGCATCATTATTGCTTTTTGGTCACAAAGAGTTGACATTTCATCTGTAAACTCTTTAACTAACACACTCTGCGTCTGTCTTTGTCCAATAGTCCCATCGAGTCCTGTCAGAACTTCTACAAAGACCTTACTCTGCAGATTGACATGGCGTTCAACGTGTTCTTCCTGCTGTACTTCGGCCTGCGGGTGAGTTCCAGTGATGGTGTTGATTGGTAGTTATTTTTATATATATATTGTTACTCATTCGATTCATTTTCAGTTTATTGCGGCCAACGACAAGCTGTGGTTCTGGCTGGAAGTGAACTCGGTGGTGGACTTCTTCACGGTCCCTCCAGTGTTTGTTTCGGTGTACCTGAACAGGAGCTGGCTAGGTGAGGATTCTCATATTTCTCTAATTCATGATGGAGTCTGATATAAGCATTGGTTTGAGATGAAAACATCTCAAATGTTGACAATTTTTCTAGATATTTTTGTGGTGTTGGAATTGTTTCAGTGTTGATGTTGTAGAGATGAAGACTGAATTGCAGATTGATGAATTCACTCCAAAGAAGCACAGCGTAAAGTCAGGCTGCTGGTCTGCCTGAAGGAAACTCTGAGCCTCTATGAATCTCCTTACATCCCAAAATCCCCTGCTTGTGTTCTCTTCTTGGAGATCTATGAACGTGTTACCTAAGCCTTTTCTTCTTACTTTGCAAGAATTTCCAAATTTATAGGTTGCAGTTTTTTGTAGACTTCTGGGGAGGATCAACAACAACACAGACAGGAAGGTTTAGAGACAAAGCTAGAGAAGCCAGATTGAGATGGTTTGGACATGTTCAGAGGAGGGACAGTGGATACACTGATAGAAGAATGATCCTAGAGATGGAGCTACCAGGTAAAAAAAAGAAAGGAAAGCAAACACCTTGTCATTGTGATCCACACCACTCCACACAAAGAAATGTGACCTCTGTATTTAACCCATCACCAAAGTGAACAGTTGGTAGCTTTAAACGCCTGGGGAGCTGTGAGTGGGGACAGTACCATGCATTGTGTTGCTCAGTGGTAACCTGGCAGGAGGAGACAGGAGGCAGGAGAGAAAAAGCCAGAGAAGCAGGATTGAGATGGTTTGGACATTTTAAGAGGAGTGACAGTGGATACATTGGGAGAAGATTGGGACCTTGCGTCCCCGGAGTCTTTACTCTTTCCCTAGAATCCCATTGTCCTGGGCCTGACACAGGACTCTGCCTGCACATCTTTGGCACAACTCCCCTAGCACCCTACTGTCTGGACACTGGACTTCGTCTTATGGAGCATATGAGCTTGATTGGACCCTGTCTAGACTTTATAGTTCCCTTCTTTTATTTGTAGACCTGTAGAATTTTAGTTTTTTACTAGCTAATGTTTAGTTGCCCCGCCTGTCCGTCCTGGGTGAGGATCCCCTCCACTGTCCATCACCCTGCGGTTTCTTCATTTTTTCTCTGTCTGGGTTTTTGGGAGGTGTTCCTCAGCCGGTGTGAGGGTCTGTAAGGGCAGGGCCTATCTCTATATATTCTTTTTATTCTTGTTTTTATGCAGGCTTGTTTGTAAAGTGCCTTGAGATAAGAGTTGTTATGATCTGGCACTGTAAACAAATAAAAGATGAAGTTGAAGTTGGAGAAGAATGATTCTAGGGCAGTGGTGGCCTAGTGCTCTGAGCATAGCACTGACCCGACCCACATTACTTGTCGTGGGCTCATCACCCACAGGAAGGCTGACAATATGGTACAATGTGGCACCAGCTTCCCTTGCGACCCGGCAACGGACAAGCAGAAGAACATAAATAAATGAAACTACCAGGTAGGAGACAAAGAGAAGATGCTGTGGTAACCCCTCAAAAAGGAGACAAGCTGAAAGAGAAGGAGAAGACGGTTTCAAGTTGAAGTTTACATACTAGCTGTGTGGTATCAACTTTATTACCACAGAAGACATCTTCTTTAAACCTCCCTAGTCAGATTTATGGACACATGGACCACCAGGCCAGTGCTGGGTATTATTTTATTATATTATTTCAGGAAAGAAAATATGTAAGCTTCAGATACTGCAGGATTTGTAATACGATAGGGGTATTATCCCACTATAACAGACCTGGGCAAACTAAGGCCCGGGGGGCCGGATGCGGCCCATTTGTCGTTAGAATCCGGCCCGCCAGACTTGTCCAAATTATGCTTTTAATTTATATTATTGTTACCTTTCTACCTTTTCCCTGCAAAACCATCATTTCGCCAATAGATGGGCTATAGAGGCTTAGAGCATGTTGCCTTTATTTAATACTTTACTCCTTATTTATCGTATTTATCACGGAAATACTCAATATTTCTGATCCTGACTTGGCCCTTGACTCATAATTTAGTACCAGCTGTACCACAAAAACGAATGGAAGCATTGCTTACATCCAAGATAACTTCTCAAATAAGTTCATACCTGTATCATGTTTCCATAAACACAAGTCACAATGTTATTTATCTACTGCATCAGATATAAATGTGCTCCCTTAATTAGCAGCGTTTCATTAGCCAAGAGGAGTCTAGACTGTGACTGTTGACGATAAGATGCCTTTAATTAAATATCCGTGGGTTCATGTTTCAGTACATGCCTAACTGTTGTGTAAGGTCTGCCAGATTGTTAGGCCTTGACGCAGGTGTACGGCTTCACAAAGGAGTGGGGCACTGGACCATGCTTTCCCAGCTAGCACTGATGTCAGTTAGCTTTGATTGACCATTGATTTTGTCTTGGGTTTGTAGTATCTGAAGAAAATAGGTCCTCGTACCCTTGTGTTTCCTCTGACATGGTGAACCCTAGGCGTTAACTGAACATCCAATAAGTGGTCAGTTAAAGAAGAGAGTCTACTTTGCATTCCAAGTCCATGGAGGTACAGCACCAGGACTTGTGGCAGCTAGAAGAACACCAAATTAGTTCCGTGCAATGCCTCCCAAAATACATCCCCAGGTCTCCATAAGAGAAGATCTGGGAATGTTGGGGAGGAGATCCACATCGGCCAGGTTTTCCATCAGGCAGACCCGTCGTCTGACTTGATGCTGTACTTCTTTTTCTGTATTTCTTTTTTTCTTATTATAATAATCCAGTACTGCCACCCAGTGGATCTTCTTCGTGTATTTACATTGTGCAGGTCTATGAATCAGTCACACAGAAGTAAGAGTTTTTTCAAAATAAATTGATCTGTATCCACTAGGTCCATTTAAGGTAGTTTTATTATCCACAGCCTGTAAGTAGAAGGCTACTGGACGTGTCTCTTATACACAT
>JAFBJS010005334.1:190897-202173 GCA_016785265.1 Paraplagusia blochii
GTCAGCAAATACTTCTGCTCCAACATTGAGCCAACTACAACACGTTGGAGAACAAGAGTTAAGTCACAATATTTCACTTCCAAGAAAAGACTCTGGAAAATAAGTCCTTGCTCTTCTTCCAAATGAGACTTTCAAACCTGTATTATAATAATCCAGTACTGCCACCCAGTGGATCTTCTTCGTGTATTTACATTGTGCAGGTCTATGAATCAGTCACACAGAAGTAAGAGTTTTTTCAAAATAAATTGATCTGTATCCACTAGGTCCATTTAAGGTAGTTTTATTATCCACAGCCTGTAAGTAGAAGGCTACTGGACTGATCCTGTTTTTTGTAGTTACTTTTTCCAAATGTATTTTCCATTTTTAAAGATAGAGATTTTTAAAAAATATTCCGGTATTTAACCTGAATGTCTGAGAGCGTTTGGGGGATCACAGTTCATCCTCTCTTCCATATCTGGGTGTCAGGGACAGTAGTCTCCACAACTGCCACACAAATCACACAGCTCCATACTGTCAGCCTTCCTGTGGGTGGTGAAGCCCACTGGAAGTTAAGTGATTGGGGACAGTGCTATGATCAGAGCACCGCAGTGGAAACTTGGCAGCTGGTGGATCCAAGTCTAAAGTCTTCCTTAAGTGGACTTAGGTCACCACTGTAGCTAGAAGAGACACATCAATTTAAAAAATCATGTCATGATGAACAGAAAAAAAAATTCAGACTTTTTGTTGCTGACAAAGACCTGTGATCTAATCAGTCTGAGGCCACACAGTTTGGTCTGTGGACAGCTGGTGTTGCACTGTCCTTCGTCTCTCCACTGGAACTCCTCCAGCTCAAACACTGGCTCCACATCATCCTCTGTTTGGAAATCTCACACGAATAAAAAAAACAACAAACACACAGCTAATAGGCTTTGTCTGGAGGCCCAGAATAGAAATCAATCAGCTAAATGTGTGAAGCTCATCAGCGGGAAAGGTCTGTGAGGAATTAGGGGATTGAAGACGTTCATTGAGTTTTGTTTGTTTTTTGCTTGGTTTCAAGTTCTTTTATTACTTGCTTTTATTTTCATTATTGGCAGAAACATATATCATTATCTACGAGGGGCATACAGGCCCTATAGAAGATCTGAGAAATATTGATTAATTATTATTGTATTTACAGGAGGTCCTTCCGTTATTAGGCTGAACTATTATTACAACAGAATATTATTTTTTCTTTTTCTTTCTATGTTGCCAACATCTTAATAAGTACAGTAGTATCATGTCTGTGGTTTTCCTAAGTGGTTTATACTGTTGAAGGCTGGCGTAATGGCGGGTTATGTTGCCATCTAGCGGTCATTTGGCGGTGGCGTTGACTCATAGTTTTTTACAGAATTAATAGGTGTAGTAGCGATATTAATTAAATCAGTAATAATGATAATACATAATTTCAGAATTCGAAGTTACTTTGTTACATCATTAACACAACACATTCACTTTTTTTCTGCATATAAGTATAAATATTTGTATATATGTATATATACAAATACGCAGGGCTACGTAGTTGTATTATTATAGTTTGCATTATTAATACAAATGAAGATTTCCCTTTTATCTGTATATATAATTTATATATATGACGCTAAATATAAAAAAAAAAATATTTTTTTAAATGTATTTTATTTTTTCAGCTTTTACTTTTACTCTTATACCGTCTTTTGGTCACCACCTGCAGGAAGGTGCGGTATGGTGTGTTGTGATTTGAGTGACAGTTGTGGAAACAGCTGCCCCTTTAACCTGGTATTGAAAATGAGGTTAGAAATATGGGTTGAAATATAGAAAAATGTGCTGGATATTCTCTATTTGTCAACTTCAGTAAAAAGTAAGCCACCACAAAACTATTTAATGGAATATTTAATATTATCTGTAAAACCAAATACAACTCTGAAATAATATATAAATAAATACATATATATAAAATAATACTGCATTACGGTAAGCTAAAAAAAAAAAATACATCTTGTGGATCTACTTCTCTAAACAAATGCATAAATCTCATTGTGGTGTGGAAGGGTTGGTGTGATTTAGTGAACGGAGGTGACACATATATCAAGCCCGGGTCTGTATTTCAGATTAAATGGCTGTCTCTTATACACATCTGGAATATTTATTATTACAACAGAATCTTATTTTTTCTTTTTTCTTTCTATGTTGCCAACATCTTGATAAGTACAGTAGTATCATGTCTGTGGTTTTCCTAAGTGGTTTATACTGTTGAAGGCTGGCGTAATGGCGGGTTATGTTGCCATCTAGCGGTCATTTGGCGGTGGCGTTGACTCATAGTTTTTTACAGAATTAATTTTTTAATAGGTGTAGTAGCGATATTAATTAAATCAGTAATAATGATATTACATAATCAGAATTCGAAGTTACTTTGTTACATCATTAACACAACACATTCACTTTTTTCTGCATATAAGTATAAATATTTGTATATATGTATATATACAAATACGCAGGGCTACGTAGTTGTATTATTATAGTTTGCATTATTAATACAAATGAAGATTTCCCTTTTATCTGTATATATAATTTATATATATGACGCTAAATATAAAAAAGGTGCGGTATGGTGTGTTGTGATTTGAGTGACAGTTGTGGAAACAGCTGCCCCTTTAACCTGGTATTGAAAATGGGATTAGAAATATGGGCTGAAATATAGAAAAATTGTCTGGATAAGCTCTATTTGTCAACTTCAGTAAAAAGTAAGCCACCACAAAACTATTTAATGGAATATTTAATATTATCTGTAAAACCAAATACAACTCTGAAATAATATATAAATAAATACATATATATAAAATAATACTGCATTACGGTAAGCTAAAAAAAAGGACAATAAATAAATCTTGTGGATCTACTTCTCTAAACAAATGCATAAATCTCATTGTGGTGTGGAAGGGTTGGTGTGATTTAGTGAACGGAGGTGACACATATATCAAGCCCGGGTCTGTATTTCAGATTAAATGGATTTTGCAAAGTCAAATCCCAGCCCACTGGTGTTTCTCTGCTCTCTACGACACTTCATCCACTCCGTGCTTTGGATTTTCAAACTTCTGTTCAAGTTTAAAAAAAATGTAAATTATTCCTTATTCAATACCAGTTCCCCCATATTTAACTAATTGAACCATTATTACAGAATGTCAATCCTTATTATGTCGTACTGACCAGTAATGACAGTGACACTGGAAACATGCTGTATATAGTTTGTCATGTAGGACAGCCACTGAAGCCATCTGATGCACAGACTCACTGTCTGGCCCCTTGCTTTCCCTGGATGAATTCTAAAGGAGCTTACGTTGTAATATCCTGATGGGAAAAGGGTTTGCTTTAAGCTCAGTAAACACAAGGGGACAATGAAGGTCTGTGCTGAATCGGAGGGAAAAACTTGATAAAATAAAAAAGGGACCTCATTCGACGCCGGCTCTGTTGTTGAGCTGACGGCATTTTGTCTTCTTGTCGTTTTATCTGGAAAATATTTTTTGGACTTTTGCTGACATGATTCCCACGAAGATGTTAGTGTACAGAGGAGCCGATGGAGGCACACACTCTGGGACAATTGCAAACACAAGGAGGAGGAAGAAATCAACCGGGGAGCTCTTTCAGAAGGGGTACAGGGTCAGGATGGCTCAGGGTCAGGTCAGCGAGAAAGAGGACCAGGACTTGTGCCACAGCTTTGGTTCATGCCTTCATGTGATCTCATACTGGGGTAAGAGTGCAGGTCTTACACAGAGAACATGGGAAATCTCAGCGTCCTAGTTCTTTTGGGCTCCATCTGGACCTCTGGATAGAAATCTATGATTTTTTTTTTCATATCTGAAGACATGCTAAGTTGTAATAAAAACTGAGCTTGAACTCAGAGATATTAAAAGTTTTTTTTTTTCTTTTTAAACAGACATAAATATACCTGGCTAGAGCTGCACCGAGGCCGCGACACATTTGATTTGTGCTCCCGGCTTTCACACAAATTCGCTTCACTGGGAAAATTCATGTGCCAGATTAATTCATGTGACGATGGATTTGACGTGATTGTTCACTCTTGGCTGAGGTTTCTGTTCGTAGTTTATGTTCCACTGACATCGCAGCCGATACAGGTTTTTGTCCACATGAGGTCCAGCCGTAAATCACCCGGCTTTTAAACTGGGCTGGGGAACTTTTAATGCTGTGCAACTGAAATGATGAAACATAAACAGGGAGATGTGAGTTATACCCATTTTAGCTAAGGCTTTGGTGGACGGTGAATTATGTGTGCATTGTCAGAGCTTTTGGACACAAACGGCAGTGATATACAGCTGTGAATGTCCACGGCTTCAAAGAGGGTGCGAGCATCAGTCAGTCAGTCAATAATCTTCCTGACAGGAGCTCAGGCTGACGTTGTCTTTGCTGATTTTCATCTGCGTTTACAGCGTCCTTGAAATCTTGGCATCCAACTCCATTTTCCTCCCATAAATACCCACAATGTTCAGCTTTGACGTCAGGACAGTTTTCTCTGTCACATTGTCCTGGCAGCCTCTACCTGCTCTCACTCTAATCCAGGTTTTCATGTCTTTCATGACCAGCTGAAACCAATGAACACCTGTCAGGTGGAGACCAGAGCTTTGTGAAGCCTCTGACGTTCACACATATTCGGTCTTTTGATCCAAAATATCATTTTAATATTTGTTTTTTGATATAATATGAATCCACTGAAGTTGATGGATAACAGTATGTCAGGTACTATGCCTGTATTTCAGTTAAATTTTTATTGATTTATTTGTAACCAATGTCTGTGTTTTCTCCGTACAGGCTTGAGGTTCCTGAGGGCTCTGCGGTTGATACAGTTCTCGGAGATTTTACAGTTTTTGAATATCCTCAAGACAAGGTAAGTGTGTAATTTTTTTTTCTGTTTTTAGAAAACAGTGCAGCCCCTGATACATTTGAATTACAGAGAAGCTTTGTCAGTTCATCCACTTGAAGCATCATTTGTGTCCTGGTGTTTATGTCACTTGTGAGCTGTGTGGTTCTTTGTCTGGTGTGCGTGAGTGAGCGTGATGTGGAACAAATGCACTTTCTGCTCATCTCGCTGTGTAGATTTAAATCTTAACGCACAGATGTTCTGATGGAAAGGGCTTATACCATAACAAAAAGCTATAGAATAATCTCTGCAATGGCTCCATTCTGAGGAGGTCAAATGATGAACAGGGAGTTGACAGAAACCAAAGCATGATGGGACTTTTTCTATAGATATATCAGTATGTGCTGTAGGGGATTACAGAGAAAACAAAAACTTTACATTGTATCATGAAAATTGTATTTGTTTTGATGTGTCAAACCTTGCCGTGTTAAACAAATGTCAAGCCAATGGTAAGTGGTAACCAGACACTTCAGAAATGAGAAATTTTAGATATTATTTTGAATAGAAGTTGATGAGTTTTAGTTGATGAGCTTTAATAATGACTTTGTACACATTGCTTACACAGTTATTGAACCTTTCATATTATTATTATGGTATAGTAATATAGGAAATATTATTATAGTCAGTTATAATAATTATTAATATTATTATGCACATTTTGCAATCCACCAACCACTGAAAGACCCTAAAACAATTCGTATAGAGGCCTGTGAAGAGACGTTTAAGTACTACAAAAAAATGTTTTTTATATATATATACATATATATTAAATGCTGCATTTTTTTGCTGAAAATATCAGTATAACATGAGGACTTACTATAGTCCTAGAATATTATTTATCTGCAATAATTAGTAAATTATCCATTCATCCAGCCACATGACACCTCTTCCTTATGTCCCTTACATTTTCCATAACATCACTTTCTCTACTCTATGATGCTTATGTCTGTTTTTCTCTAAAAATCTAAAAAAAAAATATTTTTCTTTCTGAACTTATACTTATAACTTACACACTGTTGTCTGTTTTAAAGTAACTCCATCAAGTTGGTCAACTTGTGTTCCATCTTCATAAGCACATGGCTGACTGCGGCAGGATTCATTCACTTGGTAAGTTAATGCTGCTTTACGTCCTTAACCTGTATATGCATGCAAGTGGGTCAACAATGACCTGGTGAGGAGGTTTTCTTGAAATATCTGTGTATGGAAACGCTGTCATCATTTCATATTTCAGGAATTCCTCAACAAACATGTTTTTGATACTATGCTATTCACATTTTTTACTTACTTTTTTTTACATTTTAAGAAATTGTAGCGTCTGTATTACTACCCCATGCATTTTCTATGGAATCCAGTGTGAACCTATTATTTTTATGAACTGTGTCTGTCAGGAATATAACAGCTGTGGATCAGTCAGATTACGTTCCTGTGTGCAATGATCACAGCCTAAAACAACACAAAGAGATGAAACAAGAAGGCAAAACAGGAAGAAACAGTGAGGAAGGACTGTCAATGACTGGACAACATGTTAATGTACATGGTATAAAGTCAAAAATGTAAAAAAAAGAGAGATTTCAGATTTCATGAAATTGGTTTAGTGTTAACACTAGTTTAGTGTCAGTTAAGTGATTAATCTTTACTAAAATGAAAAAAAAAACAAAACAAAACACTTGTTACCATTATGTTAAGTGGGTTTTGAGCAGTGTTGGGCAAATTACTTTAAAAAAGTAATTTAATACTTTACGTTACTGCGTTAATACGTTACTGCTCTGAAAAAGAAACCAGTTATGTTACCTGTTACTAAATTATAAAAGTAACTAATAACTAGTTACTTTTTCAGAGCAGTAACTAAACCAATAAATTCATTAAAAAGTAAAAAAAGGATATCATCTGCTAGAGATGATGTTTTAGCTCAAGTTTTTTAGGGAAATTTTTCCTTTGCATTTAACCCATCACCGCAGTGAGCTAACTGAGCCAGCGCCCGGGGAGCAGTGTGTGGGGACGATGCCATGCACCTCAGTAGTGGTGC
Organism: Paraplagusia blochii; assembly: GCA_016785265.1. Classification (NCBI taxonomy): domain Eukaryota; kingdom Metazoa; phylum Chordata; class Actinopteri; order Pleuronectiformes; family Cynoglossidae; genus Paraplagusia; species Paraplagusia blochii. The sequence continues at coordinate 197,851 of JAFBJS010005334.1, forward strand.
AATAAAAACAAAATAGACGTGTAGACATTTTGACAGACATCTTTTTTGTAACCTCAACCTTAACCTATGTAAACCAATCATTACACCTTTTCATCGGTTCACTACGTGTGCGCGTCTTTCACTCATGACTGACAGACAGCAAACAGTCCGTGGCCGGGAGAAACCGTCCATTTGGACCACAGATAGTAACGAGTAAGAAGCCCTTTTACACCACAGTAACAACAACGGTGTTACTGAATAGGAAAAGTAACACGTAACGTTATTAGTTAGCAAGAATAGTAGTTTTGCTACGCAATGGCGTTACAAGTAACGCGGTAGTCCCAACACTGGTATTGACCCACTTATGGACGAGTGTAAGGATCCACCCACTCATGCGTCTAAGGGTTATTTTCACTTGCACAACTGAACTGCAATGTTGGTTCGAGGATAAATAAATGTCTTTTTTTCCCTCAGGTGGAAAACTCAGGAGACCCATGGGAAAACTTTCAAAATTCCCAAGCAATTTCCTACTGGGAATGTGTCTACCTACTCATGGTTACCATGTCCACGGTCGGATATGGAGACGTTTATGCGAAAACCACCTTGGGTCGCCTGTTCATGGTCTTCTTCATCCTGGGCGGTTTGGTAAAAAAAAAAAAAAAAACCTACACATCTTATTACACCTTTTATTCAACCAATCATGACACTGCCTCAGTGTAGCACTGTCTCTGGGATCCAATCAAATCTGAATGTCTTCATCTTTCTGTTATCACTGAGGTGGTTTGTTGCTTTTGTTTTATAGAGCATTTTTTAATTTGTTATTTGTGTTACTGCTCATTGGCTAAACCCTGGGAATGGTGGCATCTGTTGTTAATGATGAAGAACTGTTCTTGCAGGTGGCTTCGCCCATTTACCCCCATCCTCCCTCTTTACAACAAACACAATGACTGTAGATGATTTATCACAGCACAGTGTATGGATTTATCATCACCACCTGCACAAACATCCAAAGCCACAGACAAAAACACACATTAAGGCCTGAGCTGATGACCAGGTCTGACTGAGAGGATCCTGCTGTAGGTCGCTGAGAGGACACTGTTGTGTGTTGCCATTATTCTCACACAGATTAAACTGCACTGACATCTTTTAATAAAGGACCAGAGCTGAGTAGGTGGGACGGACATTTCAGCAGAAATTGACTTTTTGTCCCCTTTGGAAAGACAAAGTGTTACATTTAAAAGCCTTATCTGGTATATGTACAATTCTTATTTAGTTAAATGAGCCTTAGTGACAGGAAAGAAAGTGGGATCTTAGTTTACAGGCAGAGAGTATCATTAAAGCAGCTCTGTGTAAAATAAAAATCTTTACACTAAAACCTTTATCTTGAGCTAATTGATAATTGAACTCTGCTTTAGTGTTTTTCAGAAATGGTATTTTATTTCAGTTTGGCACTTTGTTTGGAACAGAATCGAAACCAGAAACCATTTTTTTTATTTTGGTTTCAGAATAGAAACTTATTTAAATGTAGTAGTAACCGGTTAATACCTGTTGTATTTAGTTCTCAACCTGTGCACAATCAAAGTGATTCGTCACCTTAAATGATTCACGGGCAATAATTTTTGTTCTAACCAGTTTAGGAGCGTCACTGTCATGGTGGAGCCAATTGGCAAAAAAATCTGGATTAAAGTCCTGGCTACCGTAACATTTTTAGGAGAGGAATGACTCTGATTGTAGGGTGCAAAGGTTAATTAAAGAACAAAATAAAAACAGGTATGAATCGTTTACCACTATTTCTAAATATGTATTTTTGTTCAGTAACAAGATTTTACTTGCCCTGATGTCAAGTGTTAATATTTAGATTTAAGTTTTATTTATGAACAATAGGTAAAGAAAAGGGAGGAAAATTTTATTCTTAAGATTTGGCATGATGTGTTTGAAGTTTAGCATGTTATCAATCAACCAATCAATCAACCAATTAAGCAACCAACCAACCAACCATCCAACCAACCAACCAACCAACAACCTACCGACCAACCGACCGACCTTTAGGGAAAAGTCGGAAGTTTAATTATAATATAAATAAATTATTTAATTTGGACAGGGATGGCGGGCCGCATTAAAAGGCTCAACGGGCCGCATGTGGCCCCCGGGCCTTAGTTTGCCCACCCCTGGTGTAGGACAATGACATATATACATATATCCAACAGATATATCTAAAAATGTTTGTGCAGAGTTGTGTAAATATTCAGAGTTTGTCCTCACCCCCCCACCTATTTACCTGTGCTTTATAAATCACTTGTAGATTGTGTTTGTTGGGCAAAACATGGCACATAAGGCTTTTTCTCAACTCTCTATTTTCCGTCTCAGATGGACGTACCACTCATCAGCGTTCACTTCTCTGCTCCGTTTTTTTTTTTTTTTTTCATCCACTATACATAAATATCGGCTTCATTCCTGTCGCTCTCCTCCCAAAACAAAGCATGAACTCTTTCTTTTTTTTTTCCCTACATCCTTCTATTAAATTCCTTATATAATCCCTCACATACAGCAGTGTCGACTGTCAGACTTTTTTTTTCAAGCAACCAATAGCTTCTCTCCTCTGCCTATTTTTTTTAGTCTCTCCTTTTCTGTCTTCTATCTTCTCCTTAGGCCATGTTTGCAAGCTACGTCCCCGAAATCATAGAATTAATAGGAAACCGCAAGAAATACGGCGGTTCCTATAGTGCTGTAAATGGGAGAAAGTAAGTATTCATGGAGGCCCTGCTGCCTCCGCCGCAGTAGAACCTTCTCGGCATGCCCGTTTCTTTTTCTTTTTTATGCATGTAGGCCATGTTTGCTCGCTACGTGCCAGAAATTGCCGCTCTCATCCTTAATCGGAAGAAATACGGAGGGAGTTATAACTCGACCAGAGGCAGGAAGTAAGTCAAACTAAAGAAACCAAAAAAGAATGGTGTGGTTTTGTGTGACTCGAGTGGCCCTCTCTTAAAGAGGTCTCAGAGATTCAGGACAGCCCTTAAGTCACACAGTGTGACTGAAGAACTTGGCCATGATAAATGTCAAGTTTTGTTATTTTTTTTTGTTTCGGTGATGTGTTGCTGCCTTTGCTGCCATTTGTGCAAGGTGTTGCTGCTAATCAATGGTTATCTTTGTCTGTGGTGAAGTCCAAATTGTTTTACGAGTTTTATTAAAAAATACAAGTAAAAAACACAAAACACATTTTTTGTATATATATTCCCTCAATAGTCTTAGCCATTTTATCTAAGTCTAACCTCACCAGTATATTTCTATGTTAACCTTGACCCTAGACATTAGAAATAAAACGGATTTTATAACAGACAAAAATAACTGAATATTAAGTCAATGTGAATGTAATGTCATCGGTGAGGATGGATTTACTCACTTCAAAACTATATTGAGAACCTCTCTTTAATTTGATATCAATTCAATGTGGACAATGTAAAAAAAAATGGTAGATACATCACTAAACAGCACCCCCTCTGGCAAAAAAGTGGAACGTTCTCAGACATTATGAGCTTTTTTGAGTGAGAAAATCTTTCATATTTGTGGTGGTTAATGGTCTGTGGGTTCTAAAGTCAAGTATTTGCATTAAGTCATTCAGATAAGATCCATATATCTATAAATAAATAGATATATACAGTCATGGAAAAAATGATTAGACCACTCTGCTGTTTTCTTCAATTCCTTGTTCATCTTAATGCCTTGTTCCACTAAAGGTTTATCACCTGGGGGAAACAAAATGACTAAAAGCACTGTATTTGTGAGTACAATGTTATTGCTAGTGATGTAGGAACAGAAGTGATTTTTGTCACTGTCAATAAAACCATGCAAAATGGCCAGAAATCAGCTCTGAAATTAAACTGAATTATGAGCCTTTTTTGTTGTTGTTATATTTGTCCAGATTAATGTAGATTAAGTGGAAGCAGACTTTTAAATGGACAAGAAATTAAAGAAAGAGTGGTCTAATAATTTTTTACATGACTGTACATATAAATATACATATAGATATATGTGTAAACAGACATCTAGCTCGATTATAATGAATCCATGCTGAACAGTGTGATGAGTAATGCACTATATTAGAGTCACAGTTTTCTCAGGATATAAATACTAACATAAACTGAGTTTCACTAGTCATAAGAATTCAACTAATACATCCTTCATCTGACTCCTGTGTCAGTGATGAAGAAAGTTGCTGTTTCTTGCTTGCATCATGGTGATTTCTCTCTATTTGTCTTTGGCAAGGAAAAAAAAAAAAAAACAAGGAAGCAAAACGCTGGTTACTTGTGTAACCGTGGTTCTATGACTAAGTGGAAGACCGCCAGG
>JAFBJS010005338.1:1410-33675 GCA_016785265.1 Paraplagusia blochii
GGAGTTGGAGTTGAGGATGCGGAGGACAGGGTGAGATGGAAATTGTTGACTCGCTGTGGCAACCCCTGAAAAATGGGATAAGCAGAAAGGAAAAGATGAAGAAGACCTTTAATGGTACCAAACGTCAAAAGTAACATGAAATTAGGGGAAAAGGGACATCAAATGGTTTTTGCATGACTGTATTTGTAAGATTTGCATTTTTTTCTGTTACAATTTAAAAATGTACACTTATTTTACAATTAGGTGTCATTAAATAGGTTAACACCTGCAACGTTATTTGATTCACAAGCCTTCAGTCTGTCCCGTGTTTGTCCTGTTTTTCAGGTTGGTCAAGGATGCCCCTTGGGATGAAGTTCCTTTGGCACACTCCTTAGTTGGCTTTGCAACAGCTTATGACTTTCTCTATGAGTACTTAAACAAAGATCAGCAGGATCGGTTCCTGCAGGTGATTGGAAACGCATCACGTCTGATGTATGAGAAGTCATATGTGAGAGGTTGGGGATTCCAGTACTTGCACAACCACCAACCGACCAACTGTGTTGCTCTGCTCACAGGGAGCCTGGTTTACATGACTCAAGGTAAGGCCCTCAGTTTATACCAGTTTCTTTCCATTGAAATGAACATACTGTGCCTAGTATTGCATTCTAAGTTTGTATTGAAGAACTTGAAGTCTTCTGTGACACTCTAGCTATTTGATGGTCAGAGGAAATAGAGACTTCTCCTGAAGCCACTAATAGATTGGAATATTATCATAACAATCTGGTTGGTAGGCTCACAACCTTTCAATATTGTTTCAAATTGTCAATGCAGATTACAAGGCTGATGTCATCCACACACAGTGATTTAATTGGAGGATAAATCATAGCTTTCTGGAAGAAAATCCAGAAGCGAGGAGCACTGGCCCTTGGTATTAATACCGTCTAATTCATTCATTAATTCATCCTCCTCCTGTTATCTGTTTCGGGATTATTGGGCAGCAGTCTTCACAATGACACACAAAAAAAAACAAAAAGATTGTCAGCTAAGGTGAAGGGAAATGTTTATTAAACAGTTGTGAGACTATCCATGATGTATGGTATAGAGACAATAGCAATAGGCAGAAGTCAGGAGGTAGAGCTGGGGATGGTAAAGGTAAAGATGCTGAGATTCTCTTCAGGGGTGACAAGCATGGACAGGATCAGGAATTAGGTGATTAGAGGGACAACACAGACAATAAGGTTTGAAGAAAAAGCTAGAGAAGCCAGATTAAGATGGTTTGGACATGTTCAGAGTAGGGACACTGGTTATATTGGTAATAGAATGCTAGAGATGGAGCTATCAGATAGAAGACAAAGAGGAGAGTTGAGGATACAGAGGACAGGGTGAGATGGAAATGTTGCTGTGGCAACCCCTGAAAAAGGGACAAGCCATATTAAATTTTAAAAACTACATTCTTGGAATTTTAATAATTTTTACTAAAGTTTTTGTGATTTTATTTTTTACATTTTTTTTTTCAAATACTTAATATTTGAGAGTTTCACAGCTTGTTCATCTCTAGCATGGATGTGGTGTAGACAGGTTTGTCTATTCTGTTTAATAGTAAATACCTGCTTTGTGTTGGTAAAATGGATCCTATTGCTTTACCATACAGGATTGTATGGTAGTGGGTGGGCCTCTACTTGAACCTACCAACTCAACACCTTTCTGCCCTAAGAATTCCTCAAAAAAAAAAACTGTGGCTGGAGTGTTTATGTGGTTGCCTGTTCTCATACAAACCCAGTTTGTCTATTTGTGCCACAGCGGTGTCATGCTTTCCTAGGCAGAGCTAAATGTCACATGTGGAAGGTTTCTTTAGGTAACATACACCAAGAAGACCTTGTTTTCCATTCATTTAATTAGTTACACAAGTAGACCAGTCATACTGTAGTGTGCAACACTAGACTTCACTCATTTTTGCATTACATCGCTCCTTTGCTTGAAATCCTGCTGTGGAGATTATTTATAACACTTTAGTATTACCCTTGGCCCTGGCTCACCCTGTTTGTGCCTATAAGACTCGCTATATTAAACATAAATGCTTCATGGCATCTTTCTGTTCTCTTCAAAACACATTTGGTGTGTATGAACTGCCAGATATCTGTTGTGAATGGGCAAAATGGCATTGAACACAAAGATTTATTTGCAGATCTTATATCCCCCTTGTTATCCTCATATAATTGTCCTTTGTCTCTAATCTGCATACAAAGTCACTCTATATTTTATATATATTTCTATATAGATTTGTGTATACTGAACTGGAAACATATTTCTTTGGTGATTAATGGATTTTTTGCACTTCCTACCACACTGAGGAACAAAAAATCCCTAATACACATTGAAAACATCTTGGGAAACCCCAAATTGCTTATTGTGCGCCACAGAGTACTTCTTAATACTTTGTTGACCTCTTGATGAGGGGAATCTTTGTAGATTGGGTTCTTGGTGAATGTAGGATTCCAGCTTTGTGAGGCTATCTATGTATGCTGTGTGTATCTTTACACATTTTAATATTTAATAAATCATTTAGTTGGTTTTGGGCTCAGTGTGAGCTAAATTATTAGCTAATTATTTGCATTCATCTTCTTCTTTGGGTATGTTACTTTTTCAGGAATTGCCCCATCAAATTAATACTTTCCATCTCCCCCTGTTGGTTTTATCTTCTACTCTAACTCCAACTACCTCAGTGTCTTCCTTCACTACATTCACCAATCTCCTCTTTGTCTCCTACCTGGTAGCTCCATCTCAAGGATCATTCTTCTACCAATGTATCCACTGTCCCTCCTCCGAACATGTCCAAACCGCCTCACCCTGGCTTCTCTTGCGGTTTTCCCTCTAATGACCTTATTCCTGATCCTGTCACTCCTTAAGAGAATCTTATCATCGTTAACTCTGCCTCCTGTCTTCTGCCTATTGCTAGTGTCTGTTATCCATACTGTCCCGTAAACCCTTCTCTTCACCTTTGCTGACACTCGTCTATCACATATCAGTCCTGACATTTTCTCCCAGCAGTTTCATCCCACCTGAACAATATTTTTCCCTATTATTCACATGATTTAAAAATGTTGCTGTTTTTTAAAGTAATTAAATGTCTTGTTGTCATGGAAAATTTCTTTTTAAAGAAATCTTTTTAAAGTAAAGAGATTTGGACTATTTGTGGAATACTTGTGCTCTTCACCTGATTAAACGAATAGATGTTTTGTTCTGTGTGTTCCAGGCTACCTTCAGGAGGCCTACCTGTGGACTAAGCAGGTGCTATCCATCATGGAGAAGTCCATGGTCCTCCTGCGGGATGTGACAGATGGCTCATTGTATGAAGGAGTAGCTTATGGGACCTACACCACCCGCTCTCTATTCCAGTACATGTTCCTGGTGCAGCGTCACTTTTCCATTGGCCACTTTGACCACCCCTGGCTCCTAAAGCACTTTGACTTTCTCTACAGGACTATCCTGCCAGGTAAATGCCACATTATCCACTCTTTATTTATAAATAAATAACTATACCATATAGTCATATATATCATAAGCCTTTAACAATATGAAGTAGCACTTCATAAATTGGTCAAATACTTACAGCTTTTTGTTTTCTAATGAAGTCTGAATGTAAGCCAAACCTTTTTCTAATATTATTACTTCTATAATTTCCAATCAATAGAAAAAACACAGGATCCTTCGCTATTTTTCCAGGGCATCCAGACCCCATCTATTTCATTATTACAGTCTATAGCAGACCTGAAAATACATAAAGCCCGTGGGAGGGATGCAGCCCGTTAAGCTATTAAATCTGGCTTGTCAAATCTTTATCTTTGTGTCTGCAATGCCATCAATTTCCCAATAAATAGCTCATGACTGTTAAATGTTACTATTCTTATTTTACACAAATGTTTTATCTATCTGGTCCTGACACAGTAGCTGTGAAAATTTTTGGGATCCACTATGGCCCACAAGCTAAATTTTTTGCCCACCCCTGATTTGTAGTTTAAGTCCAATATAGTCTAAGTACTTAATGCTGTTTTCACTTGCACAAAGGTTTCAATATTTCTCCATACCCCAATCCCAACAATCCACTGTGTGGTCTTTTCTCTCAGGATTTCAGCGGACTGTAGCTATTGCAGATTCCAACTACAACTGGTTCTATGGCCCAGAGAGTCAGTTGGTTTTCTTGGACCGCTACGTGTTGCGTAATGGCAGTGGAAACTGGCTGGCAGATGTTATTCATCAAAACAGGGTAATGGAAGGGCCAGGGCAGGCTGGAAAGGGCCAGCGCTGGTGCACACTCCACACAGAGATAATCTGGTAAGATGTTAAACCTAAATTTATTTATTCATAGAGCAGCAGTAAGCACCCCTGCCTCACAAGTAGAAAGCACAGTCCTGGGTTCAACTCCCAGGACTGTCCCCTGTAATATTGCTGTAGATAAAAGCATCTGTTGTAGATAAAAGCATCTGCAATTAACGCAAATTTATTGTTCAATACGTTTTGAGTAACACCTTGTGGTGAATATGTAGTTAATGTTCTTGGTTTACATCAAGAAAATCACCAGTTTAAGTTCTTGTGGTAACTGATGGTCTTTCTTTATGATGTTTTTAACTTTTGCACCATGTGCATAGAGGTATTCTTTTCCCACACTTTCGAAACATGCGTTTTTGGAACTAGGGCAGTTGGAAAGTGAGTAATTATGGAATGAAGAACTGCTTCTTCTAAAGAACAAGTTCCCACAGGTCCAGCTTTGAAATCATGGGTCAGCTTAACGGTTGTACTTACTGACTCAAATGATGCAATTTCCTGATGAGACATAACATACACGCACGAATTTGGTTGATTCAGCTTTAAGGCCCAGAGCGTGCAGTGATATTGGAATGTGAGTTGTAAAATTGCCTATTCAAACTTTTTTTCACAAGCAAATTTTTGGACAAAAATTGTTCCAGTTGTCAAACTTGGTTGCCAAACAAGAGACAATACCACACAAAATGATCGCTGAATAAATGTCTGGCATTAGTCCTAACTCTGCCGACATTCAAGATATACACACTATGAACTATTGTTTGATTTCTTGTGTTGTGCTATTTATTCTATTTTCATTTGGTCATATTTTTCCCCTTATCCAATTTATCCGATACTATATTGCAAAAGCAGTCTCCATCATTGATAATAACAGTAGTAGTTATAATATAAAAGCATGACAAAGGATCTGGCTTTGTGGTATAGCTAATCAAAGTTGTTGATTTGTGCCATTATTAAGAACAGAGAAGTAATAGAAGAAAGAGTTAAAAAGTTGCTACTGATTCAGATAAAAGAAAGAGTTGGGAAACAACAGTATTTTGGAGTCAGAAATTATTTTAAACAAAGTGCTGCACATTTCTATGGGGAACATTTTTTTCACTAAACAAGTCTGTAGGTTCCACTGTAGTTCACAATGAATTTCCCTTGTGAAACTACATGTCACACTTAACTCATGAAGAAACACCAAATATAATATAATCAACTGACATAAAATTCCTTTAGTATATACACACAATTATATACAATGTAATCACTGAACCTAGATTATAACTATAACTATGTCCGATATTAACATTTGCCAATATCCAATATTTTCCAGACACTTGCTTTCCGTCACAATATTAACCTATACTGATATATGCAGGTGATTTCCCATTTAGTGTAATGCGAGACTAAAGGCATTCTATAAATAACTGTGTACAGCATAAACACAAACTTCAATATATGTTATAGAAAAATGAAACACTTATTTTTTACCATTCTTTGTGAAGCATTTAATGTAAACAAAAAAGGTCTAGTGTTGGTCAGAATAACTTTCCAGAAACAATAATTGACATTATAAACCTCATTCAGTCCTGACAAAGACAGGCCAATGTATAGGCACAGCTTTAGTGAAATAGCTTTAGTCTAAGCGTAAGTAGCCTTCTTTAAAGTGCAAAAAAGCATTTCAGCATCGACATAATGTAAACAACTCTTCTTGTTAATGACATGCCAGACGGCACCGTAGGCGGTTCACTAGCAAATGTCAAAGAAATACTTATTACTTATTTTGAATATGATTAGACGTGACACAGCGTAGCTCGAGAAACTCCACACATTTTGTAAATCCAGCGTCTTGAACGAGAGATCGGCTGGTTATCCACGGGACGATGAACTCCATAATTTTTGTATTGTATTGTCTTTTGCTCGTATTTAACGTTTACTCTTTGAAAAACAGCTGTGTTGTTGTTGTTTCCGTGAATCCATTCCTAGTTGTTTTCCCTGCATTAAAACGCCTTTTGATGAAATGTTGAAATCTTCAACTTCAACTTGTATTTGTTTCTAGTGCCAAATCATAACAATTGTTATCTCAAGGCACTTGACAAACAAAAAACATAAAAACCACACACAATCATGTTTTTTTTTTTTGTTGGTTTTTTTGCGGGGGTGAGGGGTGGTGTGGGTGGGGGTATGTAACGTTGCAGTTTTCAGTAAGCCTTACTATACTAGTAAACATCTATAGTTCAAGAAAGGTTAGTCAGTTTGTTAAGATTGCTCTCTTTTTATGTTTACTAGTATTAACAGTTGTAGGTGAAAAAATACCCCTACATCTACTTTTGTTTAGACTTTTGTTTTTTTGGATTTGGTTTATAGAAAATTTCTTACACTGTGCTGTACTTTGCAGGTATGACCCAAGCCTGATACCCAAACCCCCTTCAGACTTTGGCACATCACAGTTCCACCACTTTGAAGACTGGGGTGTTGTCACATATGGAAGTGCTTTACCTGCAGACACCAACCATACTTTCATCTCCTTTAAGTCAGGCAAGCTTGGAGGACGTGCCATCTTTGACATTGTCCACAAAAACAAGTACAAAGAGTGGATAAAAGGCTGGCGGAACTTTAACGCTGGTCATGAGCACCCTGACCAGAACACTTTCACTTTTGCGCCCAATGGATTTCCATTCATCACAGAGGCACTATACGGACCAAAGTACACTTTGTTGAACAATGCTGTCTTATTTGGCTCAGCCATCTCAGGGAGTTGCTTCCAGCCATGGGCAGGACAGGTGACAGAATCTTGTGATTCTAAGTGGTTGAAATATAAGGTTGGACTGGCAGCTGACACTCAAGGCAGAATAGAAGCAGCTATGGAGAGACAAAAAATGGTCTTCATCCGAGGTGAGGGTCGTTCAGCTTATAATCCGGAACTGAAAATTAGGAACTTTCAGAGGAACTTGCTCCTTCTTCATCCTCAGCTCCTACTGGTTGTAGATCACATACACCTGGAGGCTGACAGCCCAACGTGGGCCATGAGTGCCTTCTTTCACAACACGGAACTGCCATTCCAGGACACCAAGACAGGCAATATCCATGGAGCATTTGTAGTACATGGTGAAGACAAATACAAGATGTTCTGGTTGGATGACACTGGCTATAGTAATAAAGGAGTAATTGGGTATTGGAATTACCCAAGAGGATATCCTTATAATGGCTCTAACTATGTAAACATCACAATGCCACTGAGATACCCTTACACAAGGGTAGCATACATTTTTTATGGACCAGGAGTAAATGTACAAGGTTTTAGCCTGCGTGGCGATGACCAAAGAGTGGATATTCACCTTGACGCCATGGACCACACTTATACTGTTTATCTGCTGACTGGAGAGGTCACCAGCAAACCACTGTATTGCATGGTACTGATGGACAACAAGAAGGTTGTGTTTGAAAAAGCAGCCACTGCAGTGGACACATCACCGGAGGAGGTTGAGGAGTACGTCAATGTGATGGAAGACAATCTCCAACATGTTAAGCCAGTCTTCCAACAGATGGAGAGACACATCCTTGGACGGGTTCTGAACACTGCCAGTTTCAGAAAAACAGCAGAGCGCCTCCTCCAGTTCTCTGACAAAAGAAAGACGGAGGAGGTGATTGAGAAGATGTTTGCTATGTCCAGAAAACAGGGCAAGGCTAAAGGGGGCAAGAGGGTGAACTTGGCAGATAAGCTGTCGGAGACTCTACCTGACATTTTTGCACAAATTGAAGTCAACGAGAAAAAGGAGAGGCAGAAAACATCTAAGCGTACATATGAGGACAGTCCAGAAGAGGGAGATGCAGACTCGAAGGCCTTCATGGATTACGCCGACAGTCGCAAAAATAGGAAAGGTGGCTTTATTAGAGGCCGCAAATTCAAGGAGGTTCACATGGTGGCTACAGTAGGCAGTGAGGGTGTCTCCAGCACTGCTTCTTATATCAGAATCTTCCTCCTGCTGAACACCGCCACCTTTTTTCTGCTGCTGGCTGTGTCGTTGACATGCTTTCAAAAAGCTCGGAGTTTACAAACGCAGAGATGTTTCTACACCATCCTTTTGATCGACTCCTTTATTTTGCTGTATCTCTATTCATCCTGCTCTCACACACAGTGCTAACGTTGCGAGCAGGAGGCGACACCTATCTCTGGCTACATCCACACTATTGTGTTTTTGTTCCAAAAAAAAGCATTTCACCTTCTATAGTGACACCAGGCTGCCTGCACTACCTTCAAATAGTTGCATGAGTAGACACTACATCTACTATTGCTGTATATGTGCAAAGAAAGCACCAAAATAGGTATGGCAACCCCTTTTAATTTTAAAGATATAAGTTTATATGTATATTAGCTTCTTTTTTAGTGGCAGTGGTGGCCCAGTGGTTAAGGAAGCGGACTTGGGTCCCCGGTTCGAATCCGTCAGGTTGCCACTGAGTTGCTCTGAGCATAGCACCGTCCCAACCCACATAACTTTTTGTGGGCTCACCACCCACAGGAAGGCTCACAATATGGTGCAATTTGATTTGGGTGGTGCCAGCTGCCCCTGTGACCCAGCAACGGACAACAAAATGAATGAATAGCTTCTTTTTATTGTAGTTTCGCCACAAAGAAGAATAGAACGTAGATCCAAGTGCAACCTATCCAAAGTAGAAATCAATCAAAAGTGCTTTTATAAACCTTTACACATATATATTTTCACCTTATTTTAAGTAGTTATAAATGTATCTGTTCATTTGTCTATTTATAAATACTTATAAGTAAATTTGTGATTAAAAAGTAGGGGGTGCTGAAAGATCATGAACAATTAAAATAAAAGATATATTTCTATAACCTGTAATAGGGAGTATATAGTGTCATATCGTACAATATGCCAACATATAATGCATATATGAAATACACACTTATACATATTTATATATTAAACATATTCTATATAAGGGGGACTTTTTCCAAGCCACAAAAGTGAGGGCAATCCTGGTACAGACCACATTGGTGATAGTATACAGCATAAGCAATCACTTTAAAATTTCCATTGGGTATCACTATTATTTACAGTCACTCTACCGGCTTTATTAAAAGGGGTCCAATTTTATCTTTCATCTAAAGGAAAATTAGATGGGATCTGACGGGACGTCCTTTTGACAAAACCCAGGAAACTTTTTAGTGGATTTTCATTATCTGAGGAAAAAAATGATATTAATCTTACCAATATCATCTAATTATGCTATATTGGCTGACTGATATTATCGGACATCCCTATAAATAGTAAATAGCACAAAATAGTATTCTGAGTTGTAATTTTATCCAAAGTATGCCAGCTGTTATATTAGGGCTGTGACAACTGCTACACTACACTTACATGTAAAACAAAAAATTGCCCAAGTCATGAGCACCACTGTGGTGTAAAGCTGAAAATTCTTTCTATGTCACATTCAGAGATGGCATTTTTGTTTTGAACAATGAGAACTATAGTAGTGTGGATATAGCGCAATTAAAGTGTCGCCTGTGGTGGGAAAAAAAAAATACTTATATTAAACCGCACTTCCATCTGAGCCAGAAGCCAACTATCTTAACAGATGAGGAACTATAATGTGCTAGCAATGGTGGTTCACCAGTTTATGAAATTCTGTAGGAATTGTATTTTTTCAAGTGTTAAAGTACACAATGCCAAACCCATGCAAATACTGTTAGTCAAGTGTATTGTGCACACAACAGTTGTTTGTGCCTGTGGCTGTATAGGTAAATTTTATAGAATATAAACTGCTTTCTACCCATAGTCAGCTGGCCGGGCTCTAGCTTTATACAGTAATTAACTTCAGGCCAAAAAAAGTGGTGTGTTTCCAGTTACATGAAAAAATATTATAGGGACGGTCAGTAAGAAGTGTTTTTTTACACAAAGCAAACATAAATAACTCACGAATTTCACTTGTGTGCTGCGAAAGATGGCTGCGCCCATGTTCAAGCTGGGTAGGGCGGTAAGGTGAACCTTATTATTGTTTCACCTTGTTTCAATGTCTCCAAACTACATAATATTAATTGTAAAAATCCTGTCTATTATTTATGGTGAGACATTTCATGCAGAACTTGCCTATTGAGGACCTAATAAAACTTTGGTTTGTGAGCTGATTTAAGCACATTGATGAAAACAGTCCAGCAACATGGCTGCCTCCATGGTTTTACTTCATGTTACTGATACAGAGGAATTCCCTCGTAGTCTTGTATGATGGACCAAATGGATTCTAAACAGTGCTTTGTATATATTGCTGAATGAGTTGAAACAAAGAAGTATAATAAACTAACAACGCTTACTCTAAATTATTGAGGGAAATTTACTATAAAATTCACTATTTTGACTCAGAAATTAATGGTCAGTTGGGTTACCGGAAACACATTATTTGTTTTTGGCTTAAGACAATCCAATGCTCATAAAAAAATGTCTCTTGACCATCTGGTATATTTTTTTAGAACACCGTTAGAATTTTGTGTTGTGTTTCAGCCAGCTAAGAGAGCTAGTTCTCAATAGGAACTGATCCTTATCAGGTTGGATTAAGGTCTTTGATGTTTGTGCTTAGTCATGTTGATATATCTGAGATTGTGAAGTTAGCCATTATAGTTCACAGGAAAATATGAAAATGTAAATACAGTATATATATAAGTAAATATGAGATATATTTTTATGGTCTTACCTTTTGGAAATAAAATTACTACATGTACACATGTGGTTTTTCTCCCTGGTCTTTTTGCTGCTTTTTAGGAAAGTTTTTTTTAATGTAAATAACTTCTCAAATTCTAGTTGTGTTAAAGCAGTTGACCTAGTACTGGTAAATCATGATACTTTGCAGTACTTTGTTAAATATATATATATATATATGTATATATATATATATATATTATTTTAAGTCCTTTTCAAGAAATGAAATACGCTCCTAAACCTGAAACCACGCCCCCAAACCCCTGGTCCTGAAGGGTGAGAGAGGTATCCCTTGATGCGCCTGCCACACATGACAGTGGGGGACAAATCTAGCCCGCAGTCTAATCATATTTGGCTAACGGGATAATTTCAAATGTGGAATAGAGATGGCTTCCCCAGTATGCTCCATATACTGGAATATGGGGCGTGGTGTCAGATTTCTGTCTATCATACTGGTTCAGCAACAATACATTAAATATGTGGACATTAGTGAAAACATGCACAATTTCTGTCAATTTTTCAATAAATATTTAGTTGAAAGTGAAATATGACTGACAACTCCGCATTAGACGTTAAAGTTAAGGTAAATCAAGTTCGCCATCTGCTGGTAACATAAGTAAACAATTAGATTTTTCTACGATTTTTTCGGCTCCCAATTAAAAGTAGAATTGTTTTAAAAGTTCTACTATTAACTTACAAGGCCCTTACTTATCTGGCCCCTTCTTACATCAAGGACATGATCTCCCTCAATAAACCTAACAGACCTCTCCGATCATTAGATTCAGGTCTATTAGAGGTTCCCAAACTAATTAAGAGCAGAACATGTGGTAGAGCCTTGAGATACCAAGCCCCTCTTCTGTGGAATCAGCTTCCAATTCATGTCAGGGATTCTGATACGGTCTCTACCTTTAAGGTGAGACTAAAAACCCATCAAATTAATGTCAACTATGGAAACCTTTTTGAATGTTTAACATCAAAGAGCTCTTTAGCACACCCCTGGTGGCTCACTGGAGATATTTTCAAAAACGTGTAAAATATAGATTAAGGACTGAAAGGGCATCAAAATGGACCAAAAATTGTCCTAGGGTTGTTTTTTTTTTTCAAAGAGTTTTCCTAGAGATGCACTGGTCAATCGGCCGCCGATCTAAAGCGCCGGTTTTATATCCAACCGCGCCAATAGGTTATCGGCCGGTCACTGTCGTAAATTACCGGTTTCGACCATCACACTGACACACATGCACGGTGACAGCCATAGGCGTAGCCATGGGTGGGCCAGGGTGACACCACTTGTCAGTCAGGCCCACCCAATCCAATGAGAGGGCTGATCAAACTTGGCTATAATACTTTGGAGTTGGCCCACCCATTTTAAGGGGTCTGGCTACGCCCCTGGTGACAGCAGCTCAATGTGCCCCCATCGGACTATTTTACAGTGTGCCAGGACAACCAAAACTGTTTGTAATGACTGCAAACTCAAAAGTAAGCCGTGGAGAGTCAACTTAATACTTACTTAATAATGAACATAGAAAAGAAGCACTTGTTTTTTTTTTTTTTAGCAACCACAACAACCCCTCAGCATGCCTTCTACGTTCGACATGATTACCGAGAAGTCCAAAGCCATCACTAGAAAAATTAAGCGGTACAGGATAAAGGCAATGTAAACCTGGTGAAACACTTGAGTCCACGGCACAATTGTCCAAGTACGCGGTACTTTTTAGATTCAGCACTGCCAGTGTTGCATTTCATGCCATTTACGCAAACTGCTTAACGCCACCAAGTACCATGGAAATTTGGACTTCAAACTTGAGCTTAGTGTCAACGTTGAGCCTGACAGCTCAATGGCTGATGATTTTGAGCTACATCAAGTTCATCTCCACTGTGTTGTGTGTTGAAAATAAAAAAAAAAAATCTGCTCAGGGGCCACTCTTGAAACTCTATTCATTATTTCTGATGTTTTTCCTCTCAACTCATGAAAATATGATGTCTATTGTATGATTCTTTTTATTTCTTAGATAGAAAATCAGTATAGGCCAAGATTTTTGTAATCCGTGCATCTCCAGTTTTACCCTTTTTTATGTTTTTTTAAAATACACAATATTTCCATCAAAAAGGCTATGCGTATTGATAATAGTTTAACTCTATTTTTTTTACTCATTTAATAAATATGAATATAAATAAAAGTTAGTTTGTTTTATTACTAATTTTTATTAATAACTGCAGGCTGCGTTTTAACTGCAGACTGCGGGTTATTGCACTCTGTGGCCCAGATAAGGAAGGGAAGAAGAGCTGTATTATTATTGAGGTTTAAAAAGGACTGCATTTCATTTCCATTCTAAGGTCTGAAATTACAGGAGGCCAATAATGCCCATCGGGTTTTGTTTTTTTCTCTTAAACACTCAAAATAAAAAATAACACCGAAAATCTGTATATCTATTGCTTGTATTTCTACAATTTAATCGCGGCAACAAAACATAAAACATTAATATTGTATTGGAAGTTAGACTTAATGCACCAAATATTGTACAGCAGTGTGGTCACGTGGTGTATCATTCTCTCCAGGATGCGCTGCAGGGAAACATTTATTCATTAATGCTCGTGCTCATAGTGCTTAGGTATTTTAATTATAAGCTATATAGCTAATATACTGAGAGCCTATATTGCCTTCAGATTAGTTTTATATAAGGCTTTTATTTTTTTTCCACACTTGTATGGTTTCTGTTTTTTTTTTTATTTAGCCAATATGGCTTTTTGAACATTTTGGGTTGCCGACCTCTGATTTAGACAGCGCATAGCCCCTTTCCCCTGTCTCACTCCCTAAGGTTTCTACTGGTTTTCTTTTCCCTTTCTCTTTTTTACCTCAGTAGTTTTTCCTGGCTGAGGGTCTAAGGGCAGAGGATGTTACCAACCCTGTAAAGCCCTATGTGACAAATCTGATTTATAAATGTGGGCTATATAAATACAATTTGATTCCTTGATTGATTGATTGATTGACTGACTGACTGACTGATTGATTGATTGAGTGATTGATTGAAAGGGAACTAGATATCACCAGAGGTTGTAACGTTAGAACATACTTACAGTGACATCTTGTGGCCATATAAATGTACGACTTCCTTATAGTAATATGCCAGGTTGCAACGGAAGTACTCTGAGCATAGTCCTCACCACCCACAGGAAGGTTCATGGTACAGTATGATTTAGGAGGCAGTCGTGGAGATTGCTACCCTGAGACTTGGCTACGGATCTTCCTCATCATGCTCTTATAGGAACATGATGAGGAAGAGGGATACTGTGGAAATACATTTACAAATACAACTAGTATGACATCACCGGGCATCAGTGATGTTCCTGGAATCATTGGGCCTTTTAACATCATACACCCTCATACAGTGGACCCAGCTGGGACGGATCAGACCCAAGCTTGTGTCCAGTTGGCACGTAAACTACCATGACTCCATCGTTTGCCTCTCTTAAACCACAGCCATCTTGAGTCCCTTTTTGCTGCTTCGGTGGCGTTGCGGATCGCTCTCCTCTTCTGTTGTCCAACGATGCCCAAGTTCCTGGCCAGGAACTGGGCCGCAAAGCCTCTGCAGCCTACCCGACCAGTCCATTCACTGACCAGTCCTGTATAGGAGAGGAAAGCTTCCTCTCAAAGGATTCTTCGAGGCGATCTTCCCACTGGACAGCTCCAGCATTACAACTTGCTTGGTGGAATCTGACGCAAGTACAACATCAGGACAAAGGGTTGCTGCTGCAATGTAGCTCGGGAACTGATGGCTTAAGTGATGGTCTTCAGGACTTGGTCAAGCCTCCACCGGTAGCGTAACTCCTTAACCCTTGCACTCGCATGCAAGCATTTGAGAAGTGTTCTAAGGTGCTTCCGTAAATGGGGTTTACTGGTCACTCTGCAAACCCCATGTGTGCAGGTTTATTGGGCCGGGCAGCAGGTCATACACTGCCTGGAGAAGAAATTTGATGCGGTGAGCCCCAGCTCTCCAGATCTCAGTCCAGGTCACTTTCCTCTCTCACATCTTGTCCAGGCCCCCTGCTGGCTTCCTGCCTCTCCTCACTTGGATTCCAGAATTGGCATGTTTCCTATTGGCTGAATTCCTTGGATAGAAGGAGGTTAAATTCTCCCCCTTTGGAAGGAAGGAGGTAGATTTTTGTGAACAGCGTGTTTTTTTTTTGTCTAGGAAAATTACCAGAGAAGCAATACTTGCCTTCTGGATGTTGATGAGGTACAGAGAAAGGACAGAATGACCTGCATTGTGTATTTGTAGATTCAGTTAAGGCCTATATAAAACAAAACCACAATTCCTCACTTGTGGACAAATTTAACAAAATTCAGTCAGTTGACAGTTTATTCAACTATACACAGAGGATAGTCCTATCGTTTGTATTAAACCATTGGTACAAGATTTGGAAAAGATTTTACAGAAAAAACAAGCAAAAAATAAGCAATAGGTCTTTTATAGAATGTGTTTATCAACTGGATTATCCTATTATCAAAACAGGCATATGTAAAATTAAGAGTCACAAATTCTGATCATTTTAAATAGAAATTAGCGTTATTTTACTTTCATTTGAGGGGTCGCTATTTTACACTTCGCCTTTTAAGCTTGAAATAAACCTTCTCGCTTTCCGTCAGCAGTCACTTTGAACCAACTTTATTGGCACCTCATTCCGTACAGACATGGGGGCGAAAATCGGACGTATGGCCAGAAATTTTAACCTTGAAAACCGTGCATTTAGAGAAATCTCAAAAGATAAGCCACGAGCAGCGCCGCGACACGTGACGAAGGGAGAGCCCGCGGTGAAGGATTCCGACAGTGAGTTAGCTTGTCATCTTCACTGGTCCTCTGGGCTCGGAGCGGATGAATAGTGTACAAAATGGAACAATGTTGTAGAAAACTTTTGTTTTTGTTTCAATCCCACTAGATTCACTACACCAGAAAAACGACCCATTGCTCGGACATCTAAAATCTGTGTACGTGGAGTCGACAGACGCTACACCAACATCGACGACAGGAGAGGAAGCAGGAGCAGTAGAGGTCAGAGTGGGAAACTGGTATAAATGAACTAACAGGTTTATTGAATAGCGTCAATCGTTAGCGTTAACCTATATAATTTATAAATGGGAAGAATGAGAATGGGAAGAATGGGGCGATGGGGGGACAGGGACGAGCGCATGAGGCTATAAAGCCGAATTATATACATATCTATCTATGTGTGTGTGTGGGGGCGTTCAGGAATTTAATGTTTGAATATACATTAATGTGTGAATATACAAAAAGTCCGAATATACAGTATATATAAACGAGAAGTTTAAATGTTAGGGGTGTGAATCTTCACTTACATGACGATCCGAATCAAATCTGGATTCACAGGCTATGAGTTGATTCAGGAACGAATCATAAAAAATATCAAACGATCAATCTAGTTCGATATGATTCGCTTCAGTTAGATTAAATGAAAAATTGCAACTGCGCTTTCAACTACACTACGCAGTTGCCAGTGTTTTTTAGTTTTAGTTTAGTTTATTTAAAAGGGGGAAATGCAATTTCATGAACGTATGATTAAACATCGTTAAATAAGAAAGAATTAGCCAAAGGCTAGTTTTCATCTATAGCCCCCTGACCATGATGTAAAAAGGCAAGAAGGACACAATACAGATACAATATAAAATACATATGCAAAAACTTTTTATACAATTAAGACATTCTTTTCAGCTTCATCTGACATTGCCTTTTGAATTGCATTAACACTTGCAAGATTTAACTTAGCACAATTTGTCAATATTGCCTTTTAAGGAGAGCTATAAATCTAATATCAACATTTATACATTTATACTGATTGACTATTGTATATCTATTCTATATGTATTTGTGCTATGTGAGCACAACACAGATGGGAGTCTGGCCATGGGAGCAGCAGCCGTAGCTCCACCCAGGTGAGAGCAGCGTGGGCAATAGACAAGTGAAGTGTCAGCCTTCTGAATTACCGTAGCTGGCTTTACATCATGGCATCAAGTGAAATATTTCTGTGCTTTACTGAACTGGAAAGCTTTATGCTACAAGTTTAACTGCAAATGACACAGACTGTATTGAGACTTTGTCGCATCATTTGGACGTATCATATCTCCATTATGGCGTTATTCATACCACTCATGAGTAATAACAGTCAACAGAACATTGACGTTGGCAGAAATTACATTCCAGTCTAAACACGACTCAGTCTTTTGGACTATGGGAGTCCACTATGGGGAGCCAGACTACCGTCCGTGTTGTGCCCACATAGTAGAGCAAAAAAGGTAATCAACAAACTAACAACTTTTCATATATACAGTATACAGTATCCAAAAATTAATTTCCTGAATGGCATGCAATGAATATATATATATATATATTTATATGTATATATATTTATATGTATATATATATATTTATATGTGGACACCCCTGATTTAGTTGTAGAGGAAGGAAAAATATGCCTACTTTTTGACACGGTGATATGCACACACACATATATATATATGTACATTGCTGCATGCAACAAAATGTGACCTCTGCATTTAATATTTATATTTATATGTATTTATATACACACAAATATATGTATATCTCTACAAATATAAATGTCACAGGGACAGTTCTTTATGTATCTATACATACATTTATCTATGTATATTAGGGATGTCCGATGTTAACTTGTGCCAATGACTGCCATAATTGTCCTTCCATCCATTTTCACCTGCTTATCCATTACCAGGAGGGACAGCAGTCTCCATGACTGCCACTGTAATCACATTGCATTTTGGAAAATAAGTTTTGTTTTCTAATTAAAGAAGAAAGATTTAAAAAGAACTATTTTAATTGACTTTTAGTGAGGTGAGGTTGATAATATTATCATGTTCTGTATTTTTTATATTTTTTCTTTGCTTTTATCCCTTGTCTACAGCCGTCAAACAAAGAATCCCTCCATAGTTCTACAGCTCTCCGGTCACTAAGGGTAAATTTGTCAACTGGACCTTATAACCTAGGAGTACCCACTGATGTCCCCAAAGGCAAACTGACCATCACTGAGGCCCTGAAAGTCCTTGGCAGCCACCAGTACCAGCCTCAAACATGGACACCCGAGAAGATTTCACAGGAATATTCCCTTGACTTAAAAGACACAAAGGCTGTTCTAGAGTTCTTCATTCCTTTTCGTGCGGAAATTATGGAACCAAATAGCAAAGGCACTAAGCGGATAAATCCATTTTAGTGGTATATAACATACTATTTATGTCTACTGTTGTAAAGCTGACACATCCAAGGGATTGGATAAAATAAACTTGATGAGTTCGATTGGATTTCCTTTATTACTATTTTGGTGAGAGGTTTTAATATACAGTGTTGTAAAACAGTATTAACCAACTATTTCCTATAGGAAAATACATGTACATACATTTAGCTAACCAACCACTTAAAAGAGTTGGAGTACAAATTCAACCATTACTGCAATGTTAGTACAGTATAATCAAATCTACTTAATTACATTTTTTTGTTCAATAAGTACACCAACATATCTTCTCCTTTTCAACTTGTCCCTTTTTCAGGGTTTGCCACAGCGAATCACTATTTTCCATCTGCCCCTGTTCCCTAAATGTACTCCCTCACTGCATCCATAAATCTCTTTGGCCTTCCTCTACCTGGTAGCTCCATCTGTAGGACGTATCTAAAGACCTAGTTCCTATTCCTGTCAATCCTTGTCACTCCTTAAAAGCATCTTAAACTCTGCCACTTCCCGCTCTGTCCCCTGTTTTCTGTCTATTGGTAGTGTCTCTAATCCATCCATGATCTAACAACGGTCCTGTAAACCTATCCCTCAGCCTAAGCTGACACTCACAAATCACTCTTGACACTTTTCTCATGCTGTTTCATCCTACCTGTACTCTTTCCTACCTCTCTACCACAGTCTTCACTGCTCTGAACAGTTCGTTTGTATTTAAACCCCTGCTCCTTTAGCAACTCTGTTCCTCATAACCTCACCATTCCACTGTTCTCCCTTTAATTTACACAAATGCACTCTGTCTTGCTACGACTGACCATCATTCCTCATTTCTGTGGTGCAAAGCTTCACCTCTCTATATTAGCCTCTCACTACAGATCATAATGTCATCTGCCAACATCATCCTCCATGGAGACTCCAGTCTGACCTCATCTGTCAATCTGTCAAAAGAGGGTTTAGGGCTGATTCTTGATGCAGTCCCACCTCCACCTGTCGTCTGCCCTTCCAGCAGCACAGCTCACCAGAGCAGTTTACTGTGCTCATACATGTCCTGCACCAATCTAATATACTTCTCTGCCACGCCTGACATCCTCATTCAAAACCACAATTCCTCCCTTGGCACCCTGCCTTTTCTAAATCTACAAAAACAATGCAGCCCCTTCTGACCTTCTCTGTACTACTCTGTTGAAATCCAAAAGGCATGTATTGTATCTGTAGTATTTTTTTTCTTGGCGTAAACCCATACTGCTGTTGACAATTCTCCACTTTCTGCTTTAAATGGGCTGTATCTATTCTTTCTCAGATTTCCTTCAGTAACTCATCATATGGCGTATATTAATGGTAACACCCATGACTACCAAAACTGCTCTTTGATTAAGTTGTATCAATTGCACTCGTACGTTGGGGTTAAATTGGCGTATTTCTACGGCCCTTGTGTCATAGGCTAATGTGTCTGTAGGTAATCACTGAGGCGGGAATAGTGTGGTTTAAAAGGAATGTTTATATTATCATATTATAAACATTACATTGTCCATAATGTATTACACAAATCCACTTGTCAAAATAGAACTCTTAATTATAATATTCAAAATGCGGAGATAATTATGGCAAGTGCCACATACCATCTTGTTACATTCCTTTTTTTGGGTTATTATGTACACAGACCAATACGGATAGCGTTGAACCTCTAAATTACACGGACGCCTACGGTATCCAAGTTTGTTGAATCGGAATTTATATTTTTGGTTTGTTTTATTACATTTACTACTTTCAAAGTCCATTTATGGACAATAAAAAATTACGTTCGTCAAAAATCAGTTCTTATGTTGAAACCTCAGACCGGAAATGAAATCAGTGCTTCTGACGTCACGCTGCTGCAGGTAGTGAGAGCAGTTTGCAACACTGTAGTTGTTATTTGGAATTTTTCACTTGTGAATTCGGGTTAAGGTGATGGTGGAAGATGTGGCGCCAAAGTCTAACGCAGAACAAGAAGGACGGAATTCTTGAAATACAAATGGAATATGATTACAGACGCCTGATATAAACGAGGACCGTTTAACTCCGTCTGTCTCCGGCTACACGGGAAACAAAACGACACAAGCCGAATGCGGATTTTACTTTTATTCTGCTCCGTTTATGTAGGTGGAGGCTGCAGTCTCTGTCTCCCCGAAGAAGACAACAAAATACGGAGACATTCGACATTGAAAGATACTATTTGCAAACAGCAGTGGTTTTTGAATACGAGGTAGAACTATTCTTTATGTGTTAGCTACGTCCAGAAGGTGAAAAAAAGATTATCACCCGCGAGACGATATGTAGCCGTCGGAAGACGTCTGAGTTTCAACGTGGGAGAGTCGAACAGGTAAGGAAAAAACGTAGAACGGCGTAGTAGCACAACGAAACAGGCCTAAATGATTATATACTATCACTAGCACAATTCTGACTGAAAGAAACTATTCAATTACAAGTGACAGGGTGATGTCTGAATATCACTAAGATATCAACCGAACAGCTATTTGTAGCTGCAATGAGAGGTTGTCGGCTCATGTTAGGACCATTTAGAACCTCTATTTTTTTGCTCTAAATATTGCTCTATGCAAATCTATTATGTGGTAAATTCCCTATCACAAGAATTCCTTATTTATTACTTATTTTCCAGTGTCAGTGGTTGCTTTGTGAAAAAGGGTATACACTTGGGTCTAAAGGTTTACAGGGATTCGAAATGGCATGACACCATCCCCACCAACTGCTCGGTGGGCGCAGGGAGCCCACTGTTCACTTTGGTGATGGGTTAAATGCAGAGGTCACATTTTGTTGCATGCAGCAATGTACATATATATACGTGTGCATATCACCGTGTCACAATGACAAAAAGTAGGCCTTTTTTCCTTCCTCTACAACTAAATTAATAAGAAAACTAAAAACAGTGTTGGTTACGCATCTCAGTCCCATTTCTGTCAGGTCTGTGTAGTTTCTCAGTCATGCAGGTCGCTTAATCCAAAAATGGTTACTTGAAGAGCAACTGGACATAGTGAAACGAAAATGTCAAGAAACCCACTATGTGCAGTTGCCCTTGAATTAACCGGTTTTGGAACTACCAAATTTAACCCAGTTCTGCCTGTGCAATAATATATCATAATATACATTATATGATGAGACAGTGTTACAGTCAAACTGTACTGTTTATGACAAAATAATTCTTATGGCATTTATGTACTGTTTATGTTAACATGATAAAGCGTCATGGGTTTGCCATCACACTTGTGTGTCAGTGCTTTGAACCAGCTCAAGGAATGGAAATGATTACCAGAAACCTTTGGCATTTGCTTGAAGCAGAAACGAAACGAGAAACATTGTAATTTTTCTTTGTTCCGGAACAGCAACAGAAAAAAAAATAATAATGTTAAACGATTTATACCGGTTTTATTTTATTTTGGAAGAAGTCCTGTGCTGCCTATAATCAAAGTAGTTTGTCCCCAAAAAAGTCTATGGTAGCCTACAATGACCTAATGAAGTTCACCGACTGAATGGAGAGAGTGGGAGGAAATCAGTCTATATAGTGAGGACTACCTACTGTCACATCTTATAGGCAGCAATAAGAGATATTATTGTCACTATGGAAAATGTTTGTCCCAATAGATTTGTCCATTTTAGTGATGGGCTCTGTAAAACCGTGGGTTACTGGACATACCACACTGGTACAATCAAGGTTTATTTGTCAGATTTTTCAGCAGGTGTTGACTCTTTTTGATGCTTCGTTCTGGAGTTCCTAACTCCTCCTCTTGTGGTCAGGACTCCTACTAATACAGGGAGTCCTGATTTTCATATTGCTCTTAACTGGACCTAGTGTAGCATCAGCCTTCCCAATTGCTGTCCCTGCCACAATTGTGCCCACTACTGTCCACCCTCACAGGCCTGTTAACATTAGATATTGTAAATTGGAAAAAATGCATACACTTATATACTATATCCTTCTTGCGACAACATTTTAGTTTGATTCGGCAACAAACAAGTCTAAATGCAACAGCAAGTGATGTGGAGACAAAATTAGGAGAAAAAGAAAACACATACACATATGTTTGTATATATATATTTATTCATATATTTATGGTTGGACCAAAAACCATAAACATTAAAATACTGTTTCTGTTTGGAAGGGAACGATTGGAAAAAATAATTGTGTTAAAAGCCCTGCTTTATACGACATATTTCTTTTAGTGTTCAATGTTTTCATGATATTGAAAGGATCAATATACATTTTTACTCTGATAATGAAAATCCAATGACAGTCCCTGTTTTTTTGCCAGATTTGGTGGATTTGCACAAAGTGTTCTGGTTACTCCAGTATTGAGGGACGACAGTGGCACATGTTGGAATAGGTTGATATTGATATTGGAAAATTGTTTTGACAATATCGTCAAAAACAGATATCGGCAAAAATTTCAGACATCCCAGACAGCAAGGTATAACAGAAATTGCCACGTTTTTATTACATAGTGGAGGGGAACTTTTCCTCAATTCAGTAAAAACATAAAAGAAACAGTCTGACCGTAAATCAAAGGTCCCACAAATTCTTCTTCTTCAACGTCCGAATTGAACAGTTGGGCGATTACGGCATCCAACATGCCTGGCTGCGTCTCTTCAAAGTCTAAAACTCTGTTAAGTCTTCTTCACTTGGCACAGTTCATCTTGTTTTTCCTACACTTGCGCACCATTGATTTGTTAATGTTGAATTCTGTCAGTGCTGCTCTGCATCCACAGTAGGCCTGATGAAGAATATACTGCAGGCTGCATGTGGATTTTGATAAAAAAGTCCCGCAGTTAATCGAAATAAATATCTTTAGAGGTAACCATTGCTTATGCCTGGTGTAAACTTTTCTAGTCTCGGTCTTGCACAAGTAGTCATCCTCTGTCACTTGGTATATATTGCTATCTTTTTTGTTCACCTACTAAAGAAATGAAGAAACTAAATAACATATTAAAGTTCAGTGTGTTGTGAGAACATGCAGAGTTTTGAGAATAGGGCCATCTTAAAAAAAATGACGTACTTTTCTGGAAAAATGTTAATATTTTTCATAATGCAACGCAATACACCCAGAAAAGCTTAAAATGTGCTTTTTTTGTATAGCATCCACAAAAGTTCAACTTTACAGCAGTATGTGTAAATAGCATTTGAATTTCAAATTTAGACTTTTTGAATTTGTTGGCGTTTATGAGACCACACATCTAGCTGTGCTGTATAATAAATACACTTTTGGCTTTGTAGGTGTTAAATGCAGTAAAATAAAGCCCAAATGTTATTTATATTATTACTAAGATGTTAATATGTCAGTGCTTCTATTTTTTGCTTCTGATTAGTGAATTGAAAGGTTATATAAAACTGCAAAACAAAAACTTAAGTCATTAGCTGTACAAGGTAGCAAATCTGTGAGAGTGCCGAATGTGCACTCTATTATCTAAGACAGAAATAGACAAATGCTTAGTTTATTAAAGATAACATTCCTAGAAAAAATTGATTTTGGCATTTATAATTTCTTTTTTCTGATCTCTCTATAAGTCACAGGAACCTGCAGCCATGAAGACTCCATCAAGTTCCACTTGTCAGGAAACACCGGTGACTGCACCATGCTCCGTGTAAGCTCAGCGCAAGCGATGCTTGCTCCACCTCGAGGAGAATGGTTTACTTCACTAGCATTCCCCTGCAAGGGGCTAGTGACAATAACAGCAGTCTCTGCTGCCTCTTTACGGGGCTGTTGAACTTTTCACCTAAGCTGGCAATGGAAAACATCTCCACGGTGAATGCTACGCTCCCTGTGTTAGCCACGCCTACAGCGAAGGCCACAGAGACTCTGCACGGAGTAGGCTTACCTCTGCAGGTCTTTTTTTGCTTCTTCATGGTGGCCATCTTGCTTGTTGCACTGCTGGGGAACATGGTGGTTTGTGTGATGGTGTACCAAAGATCTGCCATGCGCTCAGCTATCAACACCCTCCTTGCAAGCTTGGCATTCGCAGACATGATGCTGGCCATCTTGAACATGCCCTTTGCTCTGGTCACAGTCATAACGACAGACTGGATTTTTGGGGACCTCTTCTGCCGTGTGTCAGCCATGCTTTTTTGGTTCTTTGTTGTGGAAGGCGTGGCTGTGCTTCTTATAATAAGCATAGATCGTTTTCTTATAATTGTCCAAAAGCAAGATAAGCTCAGTCCGCAGAGGGCTAAAGTACTGATCATGGCCACATGGGGATTGTCTCTAATATTTTCCTTCCCATTGGCTGTTGGGTCCCCTCCATTACAGGTTCCGCCCAGAGCCCCTCAGTGCGTTTTTGGCTACAGCACCAAACCTGGCTACCATGCCTACGTACTAATCCTGATGCTAGTATTTTTCTTTATTCCCTTTATGGTCATGCTGTACACGTTCATGGGAATCCTGAACACCATTCGCCACAACGCCATTCGAATTCACAGCCACACTGACGGTATCTGTCTGAGCCAGGCCAGCAAGCTTGGCCTGCTGAGCCTTCAGAGGCCCTTTCAAATGAACATCGACATGAGCTTCAAGACCCGTGCCTTCACCACCATACTCATCCTTTTCTCCGTGTTTACGGTGTGCTGGGCCCCGTTCACTGCCTACAGTCTGGTGTCGACATTCAGTGATGGGTTCTACCAAAAAGACAGCTTTTTCCAAGTTAGCACCTGGGTCCTGTGGCTGTGCTACCTCAAGTCGGCCCTCAATCCTCTTATTTACTACTGGCGAATCAAGAAGTTCCGTGATGCCTGCCTTGACCTAATGCCCAAGTACTTTAAGTTCCTTCCTCAGTTGCCTGGAAACACGAAGAGGCGCATACAGCCCAGTGCAGTGTACGTGTGTGGTGAACATCGCTCCGTGGTTTGAAATCAAACCCAGCATTCTTTATTGTTAAATATCCACAGAATAAATATAGCTATTTTTGGTCCAATCTGTGAAGTTGTCAATGTTCCAAAGATTGTTTTACAACTGAAGGTGGCACCCACTGAAATAAAACACAATGCAAAAGAATAATGCCATACTGAACTACATGAATCACCTGACCATACAGAAGGCTGTAGTACTGGAATAATTTTTTTTTTCTTCAAAATAACATACAACAAAAATGATCGTCGCCCCATTCAAAGGAGATTTGTTTTGTGAGCCACATATTTTGCCTAATCAATAGTCTTGAAACATTTCATTTTTATACCTAAACTTGATTTGCCACTCACAGTCTGCTTAAATTAAGTTATCTAGATCAGTGTTTCACAAAGACTGGGTCATGATCCTCCGGTGGGTCACAAGAGATTTTTTTTTTGGGTCGCTTTTGCAATATGTTTGCTGCAGTAACTTTTGCTGATTTTTGTTGTTTTATACTTAAGTAGTACTAACTGTTTAACTTTAGTAGTGGTAACTTTTAATATATGTTTCCTCAGAAATCAGTTTGGGAGACACTGATGTAGATCATTTGATTTTCAGTAGGACCAAGACCAGTGTAATACATGTCCATATCCAAAAAACCTATGTAGTGATCATTTCTCAAAGCAAATGTTTGAATGGCTCTTTTCTCCAAAGAGGATGAAGTGTTTCCTCCAATATACAGATGGCACCGTATAGTCATAGCCAATGGTCATGTAATATTGCAGTAGTAGCAGTTGTAGAACTTACTTCTCATGTTCCTTGCTTCCATTATCCAAGTCATAAATAAGAAAGATATTATTCTAAACCATAACAGTTATTTTAATCTTGGTTTCCCTTGTGAAATAATGGGGGTGGGGGATCTACAATCTTCATGGCAGTGTGAGGTCAGGGAGTTCAGCATCTTGTTTACAACTCGCCACAGTTTTTTATGTTCTGATGTTTGCCTTTCTTGAGACTGGGCACAGGTTCAGACAAAAGTGACATAACACATTTATAAATAACGACAGTGATTTTAATGTGCCATGGTATGAAGTTTGTAGTTTTCTCTGTGTACTTTTACTGGAGGACTGGCCTACTTACAAAGCAGCTAAACTCTGTTTCCTGTTTGGACATGCAGTCAGAGGGGGAAGATGAGTTGTACAGGACATTTACCACTGATTTCTTTGTACAGTGAACCGCAGAAATCTTGACTATGCCTTTAAATCTTTGTTTTCAGAGCAGTCAACTGATTCCTTTTTTTGATCTTATAGAAAAATGCTCAGCCCTTTATTTACTTAATAGACCGGAATGCATTGCAGCACACAATACATTAACATGACATTTTATTCTAGTTGAAGAGATGTGAATACACTGGTGTTCACCAGTTGCTATGGTTCTTTTCCACCAAACCACTGAAAATGCACTGAATGGCACATGTCTTAGAGTACACTGATACTTTTTGTGTATCTTTACCACAAAAGGCAGATGCTGTTGTATTTGACTGGAACAATTTCTGTGTACTTGCTACTATACATATGAGGAGTGTATAGGTTGTTTTACACAGCATGTAAATTATCAAATGGAAGTGGCCAGGGTTGATGGCCATGGCGAATTTAAACAGTTTTGACTTGTGTTTCTCTTTTTTTTCAATGTGCCTATTGATTAGTCCTTATTGCCAGTCAGATTGCTGCTATTATCTGGTGAAAATGTGCAATTTTGGTGTACTGTACTTGTGGAATGTAATAAAGAAATAGGCCTTTCTTACCTTGTAAAATATTCTGAAGCAGTGTTTGTGTTGAAATGTGTTGTAAATAAATGTGTTGCTGTGTCTGAAGTTGTAATGCACATGGGTAAGCCACCAAAGTCAACAAACTAATATGGATTTTCCCAAGTTTGAGGAATGGTCTAATTGTTGAAGTACCGTAGTCCGGTATTTTCTATCAATCAAAATTTAATTTGTAAGTATTTTTTTTTTGGTGCTACGGCTTTTAGTGATTGTGGCAGATTGTCACTCAACCTTCTTTAATTCAGGCAAGGATCTCTAAAAATATCTTAACTGGTACTATGTTTATGACCATGGTCTGAAAACTAATTTTCCTGGAGGGGCTAAATCAACAATACAGTGCTGTAAATGGAAGGTTGTATAGATGTACTGTACGTACTTCATAACGTTTGAACACATGGTACTACAGTAACTATTATTTATTCAATTTATTCAACTTATATTGTTTATTGCTGTGTAATAAAACAACTTTTAAATGACCAGGTTCAGAAACTCTGCTGCATAGACATTCTTAACTACTTTTTCATATCCTGCCATACAGAATGACTTGGCAGGCCGCCTTTTGTTTTGGCCTGTGGCATCCAGGACTCTGCTCGAATTTTCCTATTGTCCAAGAAGCATAGAATGTTTATAAGTTAGAACTAACATACTGTACTTAGGTAATCACGTGTCATCAACGCCAACAAAGTGACCTAGGACATAAAAATCAAGGAAAGTGAATGTAGCACTATATACTGCATGTCGTAAACCCACCAAATGTAAATAAGGCCATCTACAGTCTCAAGTATTGCATGAAGACAAATTCCTCTGTGCCACTTGGCAACAAGTTCCTTTTTTAAATAAATGTTGCAAGGTAACAACAATGAATGCATGTTGTGAACTGAGGACCCGCTGTAGAGAATTACATATTGTCTTAAAAGAAATGAAAATAGGACTTTTTATGCGGCATTCAATATTGGAGGGGGCTATTAAATGTCTTGTTGCCAAGTGCTAGAGCATATCTAGCATATCTAAGATTAGACATAGGGGTTAGATCAGGCATGGACAAACTACGGTGCTCGTGCTAGATAAAGCCTGTTTGGCTTATCTATACGGTCCACCAATTTTTATCATCGTTGTACTTCTGCCATTTGTGCAATACCCCAATTTTTCAATAGATGTCATAAAAAGGCTAGGAGGATTGTAGCTGTTAAGTATGTCATGTCAAATCTAAGGACCCCATGGTTCATGGATCAGAAAGCCTACGCCTGGATAAGACATTTACAGCACAGTATTTGCACGGAACCAACTACATACGGCGACCTATTTACTTAATACGGGATATCTCAGGATGTGCCGTGATACCAAAGACTTCACCCGACAATGCTGACAATGCCATGTTTGTCTTTCTACCTTGTTCACAGTCAATATTTGCGAAGAACAATATTAAGACAACATCGTAACTATGAAGCATAAAGGGCAAGTAAATAATTTAAGAATTATTTTCCCTCTTATTTTGATTTATTTAATCTCAACCAAACCAAAGAGTCGACTTAAGGGACTAAAGTTATTTGTTTTAGGACATACAATCATTCCCTATTTCAGTTAGTTAGTTGAGATGTTTTTATTAAATTGCGGCATTTAAAAGGAACAATTAATGGTAATGAAGATCACGTTTGTCTTTTCGCTCCAAACCACAGACAAAGACGTCAGAATTCTGCGTTAAAAGGTTTAATGATCTGATCAGTGATTCAAATCAAAGTAACATACAATATATAAAATGTCAACAAAGTGTTTAAAATGATCAAAGAAGGTAAATGTGATTAAATACCAAAAGTATGAATGATTAACAAAGAAACATAAATAAAAAAAATGATGAAAGGTGCATTAAGAACAAAGAGTAAATATTGTAAAATAAGGTAAAAATGCCAAGAAAAAAATAACGTTATCAAGCTTGGGAGTCAGGGCTGTACCTAGCAGCCTGCCGATCACTCAATGATAAATCACCAAACAGCTGAAGTGTCAGTTGGAGCATAAGCACATTGGTATAACATTTTTGTTTTGCATAAATCAGTCTAGTAGATATCATATTAGCAATCATAGCTAATCATAGCATACACACAAGATTCTACCAAAGATAGTTCTTCTTTTACATCAGTCTACTAAATATTGCATAATAGATCATTGATGATGATGACCAAAAGTAATACAATTAACACAATACTATATATTTTTTACATATACATATAAGATTCTACCAATATTTAAAGGTCAGTGTTCACTTCTCATGCCCTCGCCAATCCATCCTTGCTCTTCTCTCTGGGGTTTCAACATGGGACTTGTACACCCTTCTTCCACCACCTGGACTCCCTTCGTGATATCAGTGTGGGACTTTCTGCAAACACTCCCATCAGACAATGGCGTCTCTGTTCAGGCACTACTCACTGATGTTACATTCTAATTGCAACTCTGAGAACTGATGGAGAAAAAGATTATAGCTTAAGCTTTATCGTGGTTGAACATTCTTTCACCACTGTCAGGATCTTTTACTGGAAGGACCTGATGAGTTAAATTCAAATAATAATATAAATTTGAGTTATGTTATAGCAAAAGCATGGATTCTTAATATTTTGATGATTAACTTATCATGAAACAAATAATAAACCCTACAGTACTTAATGCACTTGATCTTCGATCATATTGTGTTTACCATCCAAGGTCACTGGAGCTTAACTCTTGCCTTAATCTTCATCTCTCCCTTCTCTTAAACCCATGAGCCTTTTTAATGGCATCCACTCATCTCCTTTTTCCACTCAGTGACTCCTCTTCCTGTCACCTTTCTTAGCTGAAAGCTTTGTTGGGAGTGACATTTATGCCCATTGGTGCTTCTCTATGTGATGACGTCACCATGGCAGCACATTTTTTGGTACTTTCATAAAATTCAGAAAATAAGCAATATTATGATGTGTTTATGTAACCATGTGTCCTGTTGTATTCCTACTCTATCCCCATGTGTAATCCTGAACTGAACCGCTCGGGAATTTCAGGGGCCAACTAGGTGGGGCTTGAAAGCAAAATAAATCAAATAGAACACATTTGCATCCCGGCTGGAGGCATATGTGGACAAATATTTTTGCTAAACAGATTTTTTTTGGGAGCGACCTCAAAGGCTCTGCAGATATTTTCAGTGCGACCAGTTGCGTTTGATTTGCCCAAGAGAGGGTACTGCTAATCAGCTTCCTCACTGGAGATTCATTATACAGCCAGCGGTAAGTAATGAGCAAAGCTGTAGCTTTGAAGCTCACTTTAATCATCACACTGAAGGGTATTACTTAGCAACAGCAACTTGCACATCTCTCAGGGGGACGGTGGTGATGCTACAGGAAGTGGTGTTCAACCAAGGATATAGTGACAAGTAAAAGCAGGCAAGCTGCATGGAGGGTAGGTCAACTGATATTGACTATAAAAATGTATTAACCCACGTAAAGTCATATGCAGTCATAAATAATTGACGGAATTAATAGTTTTCTTCGATTTCTAGTTCATTTAATGCCAAGTACCAGTAAAGGCATATTACCTCAAGAATACAATAAAAAGGAAAACATGGAATGGAATAATTGTTTTGGCAGGGCAATGCCATAGTTGGCCCAGTTAAAGTTGAACTTTAGATAGATCGAAAGAAAGAATCTTTCACTCACATAACTAGGCTGATTCAGGAATGATTCATAAAAATATTAAACGATCGATCCAGTTTGATCCGATTCATTTCAGTTTGATTCAATAAATATTTACAACTCAGCTTTCAATTACACTTCACAGTTGCCAGTCTTTTTAAATTTTAGTTTAGTTTCTTTATAAGAGGAAATGCAATTTCATTAATATATGATTACACATGGTTAAATAAGAAATAATTGGTCAAAGGCTAGTTTTCATCTGTAGTCCCCTGGCCATAATGTAAAATGGCAAGAAGCACACAATACAGTACATATACAGTATACAGTACAAGGTACATATGCAAACACTTTTTATAAAATTAAAACATTTTTTCAGCTTCCTCTGGCATCTCCTTTTCAATTCAATGAAAATTTGCAAGATTTAACTTTTTTTATTCAATTTGTCAATACGGCCTATAAAGTAGTGCTGTGAATCTAATGTTAACCCAGGATGTTTACACTGATTGAAAATTTGTATTTTATCTCCATTACCTAATCAATATATAATTATATACCTAATTGCGGCAAGTGATTTTGGTTACTATCAAGAAAGCCATGAAAAAGGGCTAAATGGAACTCTTATGTCTAAAATATGTCTATTTTGTTGTTATGGACAAGAAATTGAAGACAACAACAGGACGGTCTGAGGGGATCAGTGTACAGTTGTGTTTCCAGTAGTATACCATGTGCCATGGTGACATCATGAGGCCCTTGTGGAAAAGGTATCTCTGGAAGATATGAGACTGTTTGCTCTCCTACTCTCTAAATCAATGCAAATGTTTTCCAAGGCTAACACTTGTTACTGTTGTACACTATCAAGGGAACCAGGGTGTCTGGTCTAGGTTGGTACATTGTGTACAAAGACACTTTGGTGTGTACCGTTAACAACACAAATCAATGATTGGATAAACATGGACCCGTCCTGATCTACCTTAGCTCATCTATAAATATGATGTAATACAAGAGTGGCTTTTAAATATTTTGGAACCAGTAACTGACAGATAGTTTAAAAAATTGTTTGTAAGACAGATGTATTCTTCAAAAAGCCCAAACATTCGAGAAAAGTTATTCAAAAATAGCTTGAATGTATAATGACAAGAATTTGTTTGTTCCCCTGCCTTTACGTTACCCAAAATATGTCATGTGTCTATTAAAAATCTGTAAATCTAGTTGACATTATCTCAAACTGTCATACATAAATTAAATACATTACGCTGTTGTTTTGTACGATGCAAGTAAGCCAACTTTGCATTCGTTTTTCGAGTTATCCTGCAAATAATACACTAATAGGAAGCAAAACTATTTCTGAGTCTGTGTTTAAGCCAAACCTGCAGGCTTTGGAAAGAAAAAAAATAGACTGGAAAAAAAACAGGCCTCTGCAAAAGGATGCTGGTTTCCAAGGCAACATGGAGCATGTGCTGGTGTATACTATGACCTCACACATATATCCTCCTCTACTGCCAGGATGCAGACACTACGCCTGCCTCCACACACAGCACTTACTGCAGTTACATGTGAGGAAACCGCTGGAGTAGGAGGAGAACAATGTGTGAACAATGAATATTGATCACTGTGATTGTAAGTTGATAACACAGTACATTCATGCCATCTCTTTT
>JAFBJS010005338.1:33763-52299 GCA_016785265.1 Paraplagusia blochii
AAATGAAAATAGTCTGGATGGTTGTTCAGAGAAACACATCAATATTTTGTACAACGACTCTGTACTGTAGATGCAAAGTGATGAAGCTTTGTAACCAGCTCCCTTGTGACCCTTAAGCAAATTGCCCATATGTCATTCAACAGCTGCTGGTAACCATATGCAGCCCACACAATGTGTGAGTTCAAACTAATTTTGTTTCCATGAACTACGTAGGCAGTTCAGAGTTTCATTTATTTATTTATTTTTTGTTATCAGAACCCTTTTTTTTAAAACTGTGGTAGAATGTCACGGTATTCGTCAAATTTGTTTTTAAGCTTAATTTTGAATCACACCATTTATTTTCATTTAGTTGAAATAAAAATATATTTTGATGGACTTTGTTTCCCCCTAGTGCCACAAAGGAGAACCTACACATAAAACGTCTTAATCTTTATTTTAAAAGCAGATAAAGGTACCAAAGTACCACAAGAGGGAGACAAAGTTACTGAAAATGACTGTGTACACATAAATCTGCACAATGTTTTCACCCTCCTGAAATTAGTAAAGGAAATATGGCAAAATATTCCGACTTTTTAAAAACAGATCTCTTTAAATATATTCATTCACTGAACAAACACAACAAAAAGACAAGATGAGCCTTTTATTGTTGGTAGGAAAAAGTCATACCTCATTGAGGACATGGGTGGTAAACCTCATTTTATGAGACTTAGAGTAATTGACATTAATAAGATAGATTTATGTCCATAGGTATTTTTAACAAACTACTTTCTACAGTAGTTTCTGTGTTAAGAACTTAGTGCGCAATATATATCTTTGAGCAGATTCAGCCTTTATTTTTGCTTTTCCTCGCTGAATCACTCATTCCTCGTTGATGGATGTCTTCCTTGGCGACAGCACCAGCGCCTTAACCTCTGGTGTAAGGGTCATGAGCTGGGCTCGGAGGTTGCATTTGTCTTCACCTTGATCCTCCACCTCCTCCTGATCCTCCTGCTTCTTCCTGCTCTGACTCACAAGCTGTTTCACCACCAGGCTCTGGTAAGTTGTCAGCAAATGAAGCTGCTCCTGTAGTGACGCACGGTGCACGTAAAGTCAACATTTCAGCACAGTATCTTAATACGCAGTCGAGCAGATGCTCCATTACGACACATGGAACTTAGCAACAGCTGTGGCAGCAAAGTGGTGTAAGCAAACTACTTTAAGATAAATTAAACTCTTTGCAATGGAAACACAGTAGGACAGATATATGAAGTCAATTTGACGTAAAGCTTATATTGGCATCACCGACTATGTGGAAGGACAAAATAATCGTGAAAGACATATTAGGGGCTGGACACTTATATAAAATAAAATAAAACCCAAAATAA
The DNA here is from genome assembly GCA_016785265.1 of Paraplagusia blochii. Classification (NCBI taxonomy): domain Eukaryota; kingdom Metazoa; phylum Chordata; class Actinopteri; order Pleuronectiformes; family Cynoglossidae; genus Paraplagusia; species Paraplagusia blochii. The sequence continues at coordinate 35,128 of JAFBJS010005338.1, forward strand.
ACACATTTAGGGATGTATATAATCAATTAACCAATATTGCCAGGCAGTTTTGCCAAATTTCCTGGTAATTAACATTTAGAGCCTAGATTAGTGCATATATCACAATTATATATGGCATGATCTTGACATCACAGCCTGCCATATTTAAGATAAAATAAATAAATAAATAAAAATGCAGCTTTTCTATCTTTTCATTTAAAACTAGTCCCAGATTTAAGATAAGTATTCATTTTTAAAATCACATATAGATAAGATTTTTTTTCTATAATATAATATAATCATAGTAACAATAAATTTGTGAAAAAAAATGATGCATTATGTAGTGGTTAGAGTCAGGGTCAGACTAACCGCTGGGATGTGTCCTGTGAGTGTGCCGATGATCTGAGGTACACACCGCCCTGGAGCGTGCAGCATACAGTGGGTGCTAACCTGGAACAGCAGCACACTGGTGAGATGAAGAACCAGAGCAGGGTCCTCTGACTGCTTCAGCTGCTCAGTCAGAGCCTGGCGGTGTGTGAACAGTGCCTGTCTGGAGAGGCGACAAGAACGTCAACTGTTGAACTCCATATTTAAAAAGCTGGACATAAGAGCTTTATAGAGTATGTAGTTGAACGGACAAAAAAAGGACCAAAAACATTAAATAATTCACAAGTTTTCTAACTACCTCTCTTTCTTTTTGTCTCCTTTTTTCAGCATGAATCCGCAAACCTCTGCCGAAAGCTCCAGGTTAGTCACAAAGTCTTCAATTGTCTGGAATTGAACAAAAAGTGAAAACCTTTCTGCCTTTTGATCCAAAATCTTGACATTAATGACGTTTAACTCACTTTTCCATTCAGGCAGTTGTGCAGCTTCATTAGGGGTCCTTTGGTTTCTTCCGACAGCTTGCTCAAAATCTTAATTCTGACCTGAGGCAACAAATCCAAGTCAGGAGTTAATTTAAGTTTAGCAGGGCATTCAAAACAATCGACGACGTCGGTGGTGTTCCCCTACCTCGTTGGTGATGGTGCTGGGGCTCTCTAAAGACATCATCAGGTCAGCAGCCAAAAAGTTGACAAGGATGTTGGTCACATCTGTGCACAGGCTCTTCAATACATGTTTGGCAATGTTTACCTGGGTTTCATCTACATAAACACAAAATAAAGCTGGTGGCCATCATACATTTACAAAAATAAAAGCAATATTATAAGAAAGTGTAGTTAAAGTTGAGTAATTGATGTCACAGTGAGTATGGAAGATGGAACAGATAGGTTTTGAGTCTGGATTTGAAAAGGTGTAAAGAGTCAGTATTACGGATGTCTGGAGGGAGTGCATTCCAGAGTTGGGGAGCCGAGCAACTGAAAGCTCTCCTTCCCATAGTACTGAGGCGGGCAGAGGCAGTGAGGAGGCTGGAGGAGAAGGAATGAAGGGAGCAAGGGAGTAGCAACAGTGAGGAGACTGGACAGATATGGAGAGGTGAGAGTGTGGATGCCCTTAAATATGACGCAAAATTTGGCCTCTGCATTTAACCCATCATCAGAGTGAGCTGTGGGCAGCTAATGAGCGCCCGGGGAGAATTGTGTAGGGAGGATACCATGCTCAAGGCATCTCAGTGGTAACTTCCTGGTAGGGGGATTCGAACCGGGGACCTTGCAGACCCAAGTCCGCTTCCTTAACAACTAGGCCAGAGAGAGATGGGAGTGGAGTTGAGATGCTACAATTTTTTTTCTAGGATTTTTGAGATGAAGGGGTGGTTGGTGATGAGGCGGATGTTGTTGAAGTCAGTGGGATCAAACCAAGGTTTTTTTGAGTATTGCTGTGATAGTAGCAACTTTAAATAGAGATGGGACAGTGCTAGTTCTGAGAGATTTTAGAGGCCTCTGGGAGCTGAAAACTGGAGAACCGGTGCAGGGGAAATATTTCATTGGAGGAGAGAGAAAGAGGGTTGGAGATGAGATGTTGGTGAATTTAGTAAATTGAAAAAGTGCATTAATAAATCACAGGTTTCTGTTGAGTACATGTATATGGGGAGTAGCAGGTGGTTTGAGGTGGTACTAGTTAAATCGTACAATTTTACGCGGGGAAATAATTACAAATAACACTTTTTTTACGTGTTACCTCTTTGGGGTTATGAGGGATACGTTTAAGGAAATAAAGTAAAAAACAAAGTAATGACATTTATCAAAGACCAACAATGTTAAGAGTTACACTAGCATCTTGTTGTTCTGAAACTCATACCTCATGCACTCTTGGAAACAGCGCTAGTAGAAAACCAGATGTTGTACTACCCATGTGTGCGGGTTTGCAAATTGAATCAGTATTTGCTCAAAGATAAACTTGGCCAACACCAGTTGATATGGAAGTTTATCAGCTAACAGCAATGTGTTTCGTCATTTTAAGTGACACTTTTAACGGCAGGATTTACCTGAGAAAAGTTTGGTGCCCTTTTCAAAGAGACGGATGTTGTTGTAGAGTGTGGTGATCTCCTCCTGTAGATCTTTCATACTCTTCTTCTTATCGGCACCAGATGGAGAGCTGGTGGACGACATGAACACTGTGCGCAACACCTCCTGATAAGACTTGGTCAAAGGCCTACAGAAACACAGATGCAAACCACCTTAGCTAACTTATCCTGGTCTTAGCAGGGCAAACAGCAGCTGGCATTTGCATGCACCTCATTAAGTGATCAGCCAACTCTGAAAGGACTTCATCAGGGCAGTCGTTCACTCTCTCCTCTAGAACAGTCATGATCTCCTCCTGGGTCATAAAAGGAGCTTCTTTTGGTTTGCTGCGTTCTTAACAGATGTAAAAACACAGGATTATTCTCACAGGAAAGCTTTGTCTGCCAAGACCAGACATTACTGTATTTTCACGACTATAAGGCGCACATAAAAGTCTTAGATTTTCTTCAAAATATGCAATGTGCTATGTGTGTTGTTGTTGTTGTAAGGTGGACGTAGTAGAGGACACCATGAGAACGTTAAAGGGGGAAGTGTGGGCGTGGACTGTATATAAAACCTGCGCCCTATAATCAAGTGCGCCTTGTGTGTGTGTTATATATAGTAATGGCACACATAACTGAGACTGTGCCTTTCAGTAAAGCGTGCCTTATGGTTGTAAGAATACATATATAGTGTCTTTAATATTCCCAATAACAATAAAAAGCAGCTCTGTGGCTCTCACTGTACTTTGTAGTGCAGGCCCGATGTCCTCGTCGCTGTCTTCATCTTTTTTGCCTTTTTTCTTAGTTTTACGAATCCGAATCTCTCTGGCGTTGCCTCCTCCACCTGCTTTTACGCTGCCACTGCCCTCTGTAGGACACAGATAGTTATCAATAACCTGAGATATAGAACATGTATACACTGACATGAGTATACATGTACATGATAGAGAAGAAAAATTAAGATGTTTTTGGACCAATTTATTAGAATTTTTCTTTTATAACGATATCAGTGTGCTATACTTTTTTTTTTTTTTTTACCATTCATCAGCTTTAGCATTTTTTTTTGGGTAAGCTTAACTTTACATTAATTTACTAACGCACAAACATGCACAACTAAGTCTCTGTGACCTAAAAAACAGACTTTGTCAACAGGGATTAGCAAGTGGATACAAGTAACCCATAAAGTATATTTACAGTATGGGGAAATGTGTGCCTTTAGACTAAATTGTGTGTAAATGTCTTTTTGTGATTCTATCATGTTAAAGTGATGTACTTATTTTATTTGCTCTCTTAACGCCAAAATTCACAATAGGGTTTGTTAGGTAAAAACAATAATGCAGCATCGTCAGTCGGCAAAAAGCTTGTCACAAACACATGGACTGTCATTTTAAACACACCGGAAGCCTTCTTTCTGCGCTCAGCTTCCTTTTTCTCCTTTTTCGAAGGGCCTGTACTCTCAGTCAGCATCGAAGCCTGCTTCAAATCCTCTTCATCTATCAGAAACACTGGGTTGGACTTTGCTTCCTGTACGCCACATAATTACACAGCACCAATCTGATTAATTTCAGATAATGTGTCCTTTTGGCCTTGTTTCTATACAGTATGTGTGACAATACCTTCTGGGCTTTCTGCAACATGGCATCATCGAATAAGGAGAGGCAGTTGCCAATGAATTTCTCACTGACAACCACAGTGTCACCCAGCACTCTGGCAGATGACTCAATGTTAGTGTTCCTCATGCCCTGGTTAATCAAAATCCCGACATCCTCAATCGATAGGCAGCTCGGTAGGATCGGCTAAAAAGGAACAAATTACATTAAGTTATTGTTTTATTGACAACTGGTTAACAAACTGTTCTCCACTGTAACATGTGAGCACCTGCATATCAATCCAGGTGGCTGAATTAACAGCCTCCTCCATTGAGGCCTCCACCTGGTCGACCAGAGACTGACCCACGCAGGCCCCTCTGAGGTACAGCAGGTTGTTGGATTTGAAACGTTTCTTGATGTAGTTGGTTGGATCTGGGATTCCCAGCCTCATCAATGCGTCATACTCTGCAGGAATAAGTTTTTATCAGTCAATGAAGGTTCTTAGTCATTCAGTTTTTTTGGAAAACGTTTCACCTCTCATCGAAAAGGTCCTTCAGTTCTAACTGTTGGTAGGGGGTAACAGAAGTTATATCCTGTGAGTGAGGGGAAAGGGACCAACCAGTCGTTCGGTGGGTATTGACGGGTGGTTATCGTCATTGTCGGAGTGGTTTTGGTCACACGGCTTGTTGATGTGTGTAACCGGTTGTTGAGAGTGGAATCTTTTGGGTATTGTTGCCAAAAGGGCTTTGTAAGCGGGTGAAAGGTTGGTTTTATCAGACAGTCTATATCAGTCATTCCGAAAGAGTTGTATGTGAACAGATAGGCAGGTTATTCCACCAGAAAAGTCATTTATCGCCATCTTTATCTTCCCCCCATGCACTAAAGCCACTTAATTTGTCTTTGCTGTTGAAACTGAACTGCTTCAGAATTACTTTGTTACACACTTTGTCAGTCTCAATGTCTTTTCTGTTGTCACTCTCAATGTTACTTTGGTACATGAGCTTTTGCTGTCCTTTTCATCAAGTGGCAATGCAACCTTCAGTTATAGTGGATGTTTTTGGAGTCAGAATCCACTGGCAGACTGGAGGAAAAGTTGCTCTTCGCATGCGGCTTGTTTTGATTCAAACCTCCCATTTCACTCGAGTTCCACTTGAAATGTGTGATAGCACTAGGTCGTATGGTTTTATTAAAACAGTTTCACTAGTTAACTGTAACCTGTTCGATAATTCAGTTGATCTGAATGAAGTCTTTCTATCCATCTATCATTGTTGTCTGCTTAACTAAGGTCGGGTTGGGATGACAGTGTGTCTTGCATCTCCCTCGTGGTCTCTTCCCAATGAGCCACAAACAGAGCACCTCCCTGAAGGTGTGGTGTGGTGTGGTGTGTGTGTGTGTGTGTGTGTGTGTGTGTGTGGTGAAAATGCCTTGGCCACTTCAGTTATCTCTCCATATAGAGGAGCAGCCGATCAACTCTGAGCTCTTCTTGGGTCACATACAGAGGTTCCTCACTTTATCTCTAGGTACGCAACCCTGCACCCTGCAGGTTTTTTGGCTACCTCTGTCTGGGATCTCTTTCTTTCAGTCACAACTCAAATTTATCACCATGGGTGATAAATTTGAGTGGTAGGTTTGTAGATTGACAGTAAATTTAGAGCTAATATTGAACTACTCACACAATGGGCACACTTGTGCGGCATTTTATAATCTTAGAGCCCTGCAAATTTAAAAGGGATGACATAAAATGATAGAGTTACTTTAACATCTTAACATATAAACCCCAACGTGACTGCAGTTGAACCCTTTTTGAACTTGAAAGATACAAAGAAGGCATTTCCTATAGGTGCCTTTAGTGCATTATACACAGTGTTCCAAATTATTAAGCAAATCCTATTTTCTCAGATTTTCCAAAATGATTTATGTGAATGGCAGTCCTCATGATTTTCTGCCGCTGCTGTGATGGAGCATTTTTTATAACGTATTTGCCTGTTAGAAAGAGTCCTATATTTTCCTTTATCAGCACGCACACGTGTCAGCTCAGAATCAGCGACATACTTCTTGATGTAGTTTCTTGACAATTTTCATTGTTATCATTCCTTGACACAAACATTCAACTATTTGTTGCTTTTCAGCAACCGAAAGGTCCTTCTTCTTTCCCATCTTGGTTGGAAATGGTAGCCTGCTTAATAATGTGGAACAGCCTTCTCTAGTAGTCTCCCTGGACTCACCTGCCAAACTAATTATCACAGGTGTCTTCAATTGTTTTCTTGATATACAGAGCCATGATTCACATTACCATTCATGAGTTTAAACTGACAAACAAATAATCTCACCTTACCACTGTTAAAATCTAGCATAATAATTTGGAACACAGTGCACATGATTATTGACCAGGTGTGATATGCGTAAAAATATGGGGAAGAAAAAAAACATTCTATACATTTATAAACCAAGCCAACTCTGGATACTTACAGCTAATGTTCTAGCTATATAATCTTCTGGTAAAATGTTTTTATATCGACTTGCTGTGAAACTAAGGATGCATTTACCCACAGGGACTTTAAAGTAGAATTAATTTTTCGTGGAAAATAAACACACTCCACATCGATGTTCCTCAACGTTCCCATTAGAGTATAAAAAGCAAGCCAGCAATAAAAATATGAATTATTAATATCTGATTACAATAAAATCAAATTTTCCCTGCGTATGTGTAGCCACCTGATGTCTGTTAAGCATTGATGCCGAGGCAGGAGCACTGATAGCTGAAAAACTGGAGGAGTAGATGACTAGTGTAATTGACTTGTTTAAAAGAAGCCAGAAAAATTAACCATAGTTGTAACAATGTGACAGTTATTTGCAACTTATAATTTTATTAATCTAAATAAGAAATTTCAAAGTAAACTCCAAGAGGCTTAATTAAGGTGAAGGTATAGATAGATTGATAGAAACCCATTTATCTATCTCTCTATCAATGTGCTGATTAATAGATCCAATGTCAAATATTTTGACTTAATCTATCTTTTTTTATTAGAGATGCTTAATACAACTTTTTTATGTCTGATACTGACATTTAGAGTATCTGCTAAGGTTGCACAAAATTTTCAGCCACCAAAATTAAGACAAAAATCACTAAAGACTAAAATGAGCAGAAGGTAATGATGATGCAAGCAGCAACCAACAGCCAGAGTGGGCTTGTCTGAAAATGTCAATGAGTCTGTGATGTGGATGTATTTGAATATATCTGATCTATGATTAGTGATTTATCAACCAAACATGTAATGGTGAAATTTTGGAAATTATTAAGTAGTCACGGCCATTTTATAGACTCAGCATCTTTCTGTTTTTAGCAGCGTAAAGAGTGTTCTGTTAGTTGGTGGATGCTATGCTATGTTTAGGTTTTATTCTTGCCTGATTTAATTTGTGTTTGTATAAGTCCTATTGTAGCTGTTGTTAATATCTTGCACACATAACTAATGACATGTCGTATTTGTCTAATTAAATAAAAAAAAATACAGTGAGTTATACTGCTTTTTAACAGTAAATATCAACTTACCTAAATATCCATTCTGTTTTAGGAAAGAGTCCACCCAAGCATTCTGCGTTTTGGAGTAAATATCGGGAATATAAATGGCTTTATTTTGGCGCCCACCAACAACGCTGCCTTTTAGACGTCCCGTGTCCACCAACTCCTCCAGAACAGCTGTCAACAATAGACACCAATGTGATTTAACGTCACGAGGAACAATGAAAAACAATGATCAAACCTGGGACTTACAGTAAAGAAGATGCTCTTTAAATCCAAATGTTCCAATCATGTTGTTCACAGGAGTTGGTCTATAAAAACAACATCAGTCAGGATTTGTTCAGTATTTCTTATTCGATACACCAATATCAACTGAGACTTTTATAATATAAAAGTTTTATTAATCATTCAAGGTGGTATTGGAAAACTGCTCTAAATACTAACCTTGTGATGGAGCTAAACAGTCCACGGATTCTGGCCTTGTGTCGAGCCACATAAGCTGGAGTGAATATGACTCCTCTATTGTACTGGTCCATTTCTCCTTGGATGATTTTCCCAAGACGCTTTGAAAGCTCCTACAACATGCGTTTAAGAATATAGACACAGAAGACTTAAAACGAAGTATATTATCAATAATTCATTATCAGTTTTACAATAAAAAGTGAAAAATTATTACACAAAGCTGTGTTTCTTAATCCTTCCTGGAGTCAGACCCCAAACACAAATTTCAAAAGAAGTATAGGTAATGAATTCTGGTTTCAATTCACATACAGGGCTAATAAAGTGGGCCTGTTTAGTTGTACACCACTCTGATATATGAATTGAAGAATGACAAACATGACATTCTCCATACAACAGCTGCAAGTTCATTTCAGCTTTCATATGCATCTGCTTCCACCTAGTGGAATAGCTTAGTTGTCTATTTTAAAATGTTTTTAGATTTTGACTGAGAATATAAAAAAATATGTATCTGCACTGTTGCATTGACGATTTCTTTTTATGTAAGCTATCTGTTAATCCATCATCTTGTAAGCCACTTTGGATAGCAGCATCTGCTAAATGCATAAATGTATTGAGTTTTTTTTTTTATCAGGATTGTTAGATTAACATCTGTAAGTGTGTGGCAAAATAGCTGGGTGACACTGATTAAAATGAAAAAACTGTGGCACAGGGAAAACATGGAGGGATGCATTTAGAAGATATGTGCATATATATGAGAGAACAAAGGTAATTTGCAGGTAGGAATACATTTTATTCAATAAAAAATGTATTATGAAGTATGCCTCACCTCAGTTAGAAACTCTCCAGGTAAATCATAGGTCTTGCACATATCTGTGACACTGATCAGACCAGCTTCCTGTAGTTTGTCATTTACCTCCTCAGCCAAACGATCCAGGTATGAGCTACATGTGACAAAAATATTAAACAAATTGCTTATATGGATAGTTGTAAACATTTACAAAAAGTGTCAGTATTGGAGATCAGGATTAGGATTATTATTGAAACCAATTGATTCCACATTAGCCTGCATCTCCAGGTTTCATACTCACTCATCGATTAATTGTCCCAATACAAGACGAATCCCTTTGTCAGACTTTGCAATGTCACTGGCTCTACTTAAGACATGAGCCAAATCCACATTGATGATCTGTTGGAGAAAAGTTAGTCAGGAAATACACTCGTGTTCAGTGACCTTGCTACTATAGCGGTAATTGCTGACCCGACAATGCATATCTTGTAGATTGTTAATATATTTACTTGACCATGAGTAATTTTTTTAAAAGGGATATCTCCTTTCCTTGTTTGCAATGGAATTATTTCAATACGTACGTACATACCTGCTGTAGATCGACAATGTTGATCCGACCTGTAAAAAGCAAAATGATAGTTATTCACTTAACAACTCAATAAAGAATGTTAGTGTCATTTTCTAGTACTAAGTTGTTTTGAGTTAAAATACTGTCCAAAACGTTAGTCAAAAACAAGCACAAAGATGTAGAGATATTGGATATTTACTTTTAAACACTTCATTTATCTATACCAATTGCAACCAATACCGATTAATCTGCTGCTTGCCCCCCAAACCGAGGTAAACATTTCAGAACCATTCAATATCAAACTTACCAATATCACGCATTAATTGAAATATCAGGCTAATAATACAAGCCAACTGATATTATCGTACACCCAACAAAGGTGTAGGGATTTACATCTTTTTTAAAGAGGACACAGGCCTGTTATAAACATAATGTTCAATTATTTATTATAACTTTTATATTTATGCTCTTTGATTAGCCATTTTGTATAAAACAATGTATAAAAAGTGCTAATCTTTGCCTCAAAGTTTAAAGTGGGTTAACTTTAAACGTCAACTTTGTCAATATTACTGAGTTAAGTTTATATTGTATTACATTAGTAGTCATATAACTACTAATATGTGTTAGTATAGTAGTATTAGTAGATAACTTGGTATTAATTATTGCCCTGTGTGGTTTGGTTTAGTAACTGCAATCTTGATTATTTCACAGCATCCCTTCTTGACAGAAAACAGAAATGTTGAAACTTTTGCAGATGTATTAAATTTTGATATTCAGACCCTTTGCTCAGTATTGATTAGAAGCGCACTTTTGAGCCAGTACAGCCATGAGTCTTCTTGGGAATTATGCATGTTTTTCACACTTGGATTTGGGGATCCTCTACTATTCTTCCTTGCAGATCCTCTCCAGTTCTGTCAGGTTGAATGGTGGGTTTTTTGGCAAACTCTATGCGGGCTTTCATATGTCTTGCACAGAGAAGAGGCTTCTGTCAAGCCACGCTGCCATAAAGCTCGACTGGTGGAGGGTTACAGTGATAGTTGACTTTGTGGAACATTTTCCACAAATCTCCCCACTGCATCTCTGGAGCTCAGCCCCAGTGATCTTTGGGTTCTTCTTTATACCTTTCTCTCTCCTCCCATGATTGCTCAGTCTGGCTGTGCTCTTAGGAACCTTGGCCAGATCTGTGCCATGCCACAATTTGGCAAAAAGCTGTATTGTCTTACATAGACATGTGTATGCCTTTCCTAATCAAGACCAATCAGTTTAATAAACACAGCTGCACTCCAATATAGGAGTAGAACCATCTCAAGGAAGATCAGAAGAAATGGACAGCAGTTAAATATGAGTGTCACAACAAAGGTCTGAATACTTATGACCATGCGATGTTTCAGATTTTTTTTTTTAATTTGCTCTGTCAAGATAAGGTGCTGAGTAAACATTCATGAGAAACTAATTTTAGCAAATGGCTGCATTGAAACAAAGAGTGGAAAATTTAAAGGGGTGAATACTTTAAATCTGTATCCCGTGTACATGCACATATTTCATATTACCTGTTAGTCTGAAGCATTTTAATGTCACACAATTAGAAAATACACCGGATATTATAAATCAATTTACTTTCATTCAGAATGAACATTTTACCTCCGTGCACGTAGAGCTCATCTCGGATCTCCCTGCTGATCTGCGCTGGGGTTATGTACTCCTTCCCATCTAGTGTGTGCAGAACTTCGAGCTTCTTGTCCTGAACCAGTTTAGCGATGATTTCAATACAGTTTCTCTCCGACAGCCTGTGTGTAGTTATACAAAAACGTACATTATTATTGTTGTTGATGGAAGTGTATAACAGTCATTGACATATGTCTGCATTTGCATACACATCTATTAAGCAGTTCCATACGAGCTAACATTAGCCTGGCAAATAGGGTGGCTATCTATACCTTTGCACTGTGTCAGCAAACTGCGCTCTCTGAAAGTCCGCTGCGAGACGTCGAATTTCTTCCCAGTCTGCCGCCATGTTTAGAACCTAATGGGTTATTTTACTCCTCCACTCCACTTCTCCAATTTTTTGTCCGGGTTTGAGTTAGTATGCTGCCAACTCTATTCTCTGTAGCCTACCTACTTAAACCACACGTCAACAAACGATGACGTAGGATGGTAGCCTGCAGTAGCCAAAAGACATATTATGTACAGTGTATAAAGCTTACGGCTATGAGTTATTGTTATTATATTTAACTTCGTCAGTATAACTTCGAGTTACGTTTCTATTTTATTTTATTAGTTGTCATATTACAACTGCTTTAGTTAGTTGTGGTGTTTAGAAATTTAAACCTCAATTATTATTGTCATTATCTTTCAATGTGGATAATATATCTATTGTAATCATATAATTCTATCTTATTTGATCCAATTTGGTTGATTTTGATGAATTTGTTTAATTTTAAATAAAAAATGTGCAACTCAGCTTTCAACAACACAATGAAGCTGCTAGTCTTTTTTTAGTTTTAGTTTAGTTTATTTAAAAGAGAAAAATGCAATTTCATAAACACATTAAATAACAACACATTAAATAACAAAGAATTTTTCATCATACAGTTTTCATCTGTAGTCCCCTGGCCATGATGTAAAATGGCAAGAAGCACACAATACATATACAATAGAAAATACATATGCAAACATTTTTATACAATTAAGAATATTTTTCAGCTTCATCTGGCATCTCCTGTCGAATTGCATAAACATTTGTAAGATTTAACTTGATTTCTTTTACACAATTTGTCAATATGACCTTTAAAGGAGAGCTGTGAATCTAATATTAACCCAATGCAAATCGCGCTGCTTTTATCTATCTTTTCATCCTTCTTGAAAAAAAACCAAAAACAAACAAATGATGTCCAAACCTTTGATTTTAAAATCCGTACGTCTGACCGTTTTACTGCATAATCGATTGGGGGCTTTTGGACCGGTACACTCGGATCGTGTAGCCACAGATGAATAACTGATCCAAAACAATTAATTTACACACCCCTAATATGTATGTGTATTAATATGCACATTTATAGGTACATATAGCATGTATATTGCAGTGGCGGACCGTGCATTTCATCCACTGGCCTTCAGTGACATCATTTGTGATGTGTGATGTCATATTAATACCCTCATTATAACATCAGTATGACAGGACTAAAGAATTCACACATATACATTATATGATCCTTAATACAGGCTAATCAAGCAACCCTTAATTTCCAGAGCATTTAAAATAAATTATTCTTAGTATTTAAAACATTTAACTGTGCCAGTAACCTTTCTCCAGTTGTTCAATCCTGCCTGCACTCTATTCTTCACCTCTAAGTATCTAAACTCCTCCACCTCCTCCACCTCTGCTCCTTGTAACCTCACCACTCCACTGTTCCCCTTTTCATTCACACACATGTACTCGGTCTTGCTATGACTGACCTTCATTCCTCTTCTCTCCAGTGCAAACCTCCACCTCTTTAGGTTCTCTTCGAGTTGTTGCCTGCTCTCACAGCAAATTACAATGTCATCTGCAAACATGATTGTCCATGGAGACTGCTGTCTGACCTCATCTGTCAATCTGTCCATCACCAGAGCAAACAAAAAGGGGCTCAGGGCTGATCCTTGATGAAGTCTCACCTCCACCTTAAACTCTTCTGTCCTTCCAACAGCTCACCTCACCACCGTTGTGCTGTTCTCATACATATCCTGCACCAGTCTAACATACTTCTCAGCCACTCCTGACTTCCTCATAGGAAGTCAGGAAGTCGGTCAACATCCTCAAGGCAAATATTGCATCTGTGGCATTTCTCGGCATATAGCAATACTGTTGATTGTAAATATCTACTTTCCTCAACCTGGCCTCAACTACTCTTTCCCAAATCTTCATGGTATGGCTCATCAACTTTATCCCACTGTAATTGCTACAGCTGTGCGCATCATACTTCTTGTAAATTGGCACAAGAACACTTTTCCTCCACTCATCAGGCATCTTGTGGGTCTCTAAAACTCTATTGAAGAGCCAAATGAGAAAACTTAACGCTTCTTTCCCCAAGAACTTTCATACCTCCACTGGTATGTCATCGGGACTGACTGCCTTTCCACTGTTCATCCTCTTCAGAGCTTTTCTAACTTCATCCTTTCTAATCTGAACTACCTACTCCCTGTTGGGAACTGGCTCCTCATTCCTACTCTCCCTATCATTTTCCTCATTTAACAACCCCTCAAAGTACTCCCCTCCATCTTCCCAGCACACCTTCCTCACTGTTAACTCACTGATCCGGTATGGAAATCTTTTTGTTGTCTTGCGTCTTTGATTTGGCCAAAGTTTTACGCCCGATGCCCTTGCTGACGCAACCCTCACCATTTATCCGGGCTTGGGACTGGCACTTAAAAACACTGGCTTGTGCTCCCTAATGGCTGGTTTATCGTGCCTCATTATTTAAAAATAAAATCCATCATTCTTTCTTTCTTTCGAAAAACTTCAGTGGCTCTATGGAACAATTTATCTTTGCACTTCAGATACATCAACAAGTCTTTTTCCATGGAAATGGAAACTAATGCTGAAAGCCGCGTCTGTCCAGTCATATTTCTGCCATATGTTTTTAGACGCTTAATGCAGGCAATGAGCTTTCAACTGAGGCAGTGGGCACTGGGATGGTTACAGCTTAATATGCCAATGTGTGAAGTTGCCCCATACTCTCACTCAGATTTTTGATCCTAATAAAATCAAGAAGATCAGCAGGACTTCAAAAGCCCTTCAAAATCAGCCATACCATACATTACAGTCAGTCCTGTTTTCAGTCTGGGAAAATCAAACAGGATGACTGACCAATCACGTATGTGTTGTCTTTAAGATAGGGCCAGCTAGATGGCCCTGACTCAATCTAGTGAGATGACTGGAGTGCTGTCAACTGAACGGGCTGTGTCCATTTATTTACAGCAGGGAGAGCCCTCACTTTTGATTCTGAAGACTCTGGAAGTCTTCAAGGAACCTGACAACACTAGCTGGCTGAAATATGATTGGATGAAAACTTTTTGTCCAACTAAACAATAAAATATTTATGAATAATTGTGTTTTCTGAGTATGTTTTCCACTGGTATATTGGATATATATTGCAGGGTTTATTATTTTCTCAGCGAGAGGTTAATATTCCCAAATTAATAATCCATGCTTTGCTATAACTTAACTTAGATTCATATTAATATTTGAGTTTAACTCAGCAGGTCCTTCCAGCAAAAGAGCCAGACAGTGGTAAAATAATGTTTGACTATGACTTAAACTGCACTCCTCACAGTAATCGTTTTCTTCACCAGTTCTCAGAGTTGTCATGATTCTGCGGGTGTGTGTCTGTTTCTTTAAATGTTTTCCCTCCTTTTTGTTTGTGCATGGTCACATGGGTCTCTGTAACCAATCAGGCAACGAGTCTACTTGTTCTGTTTGTTCAACCACGTAGCAACTTTGCTCATTGTGTTCTCTCTTAAATAAGAGGTGTCTCTCTTTAATGAGAGAAAAAAAAAAAATCAGCATGGTCACAATGTAAACGGCTCTTTTCGTTGATGACATGAGAGACGACACCAAACGCGGATATAATCCGATATTAAAAATTATGCTCATATCGGCCCGATATTTATTGGTGGACCGATGTATTGGACATCCCTATAAATGACCTCACCTGTTGTTGAGCAAAGTTGCCAGATAGTCTTTGTTTTTCTTGACTCTCCAACGTTTTTTCTTGAGCCTGTTTACCCGGTACTGGTCTTGTTGACCTGTGACTTTTGCCTGTTTCTTCAGCCCTCCTGGACTGGCCTGCCCTTCTGTGGAAACTGATCTCTGCCCGACCTGTGGTAAGGTGACCTGTGCTTTTTGCTTTAACCAGTCTTGATATCCTGCCCTCCCAATTTGACCTGCTTTTGTCCTCGTTTTTGTCTTGTCTCTGCCCTGGTGTTTGAACTGCGTTTCTGTCTTTGACTGCTCTCTTTGTCTAACATTTCTGTCCTGGCCTTGTGCAGGAGATCTGTTGAGTTTGAGCTTGTTGTAAAAAAAATCTTGTTTATGATAGTTGTACATTAGAATGAATTATCTGTGAGTTGACTGCCTGGACAGAGACGCTGTTGGTTAAAGAAGTGTTTGCAGAGGGTCCCACACTGATATTAATAAGGAAGCCCAGGTGGTAGAGGAAGAGAGTACAAGTTGTAGGAGAGAAAACGCTGAAGGCCTGAAAGAAGATCCAGACTGATGTAAACAAAACCCGATCCTTGGTAAAATCCAGTGTGAAAGTATTTACTCCTGTGTTAGTTATTTCTCTAGGTTTATTTGTTTACTACTTGTGTGACTCCTTGCATCAATGCAAGGATATGTTATATACCAGAATGATGTATGCAAAAATGTTATATCAACGTGCTTATGGTCCAACTGACACTTTAGCTGTTTGGTGGTTCATCATTGTAATTGTATGCTGCATGGTTTGTCTTGGCCTTAAGAAGTATTATGTGAACCTGACTGTCTGCATAAGACAGAGGGGGTTTCAGAACCAGCCCAAACTAATGTTTGTAGACAATGAATCAGTCAGTGCTCCTGGTAATGAGACCTGAGTAATCGGTGGGCTGCTAGGTACAGTCCTGACTCCCAAGCTTGGTACAAATTTCTCTGTTTTCTTCACTTAAATTGAGAACTCATATACTTGTGCATTTCCCATCATTTTTACTCTGTTTCTTTGTTAATCATTCATACTTTGGTTTTAAATCACATATACTTTTTTTCATTTTAGACACTTTGTAACTTAGTTGAATTACTGATCAGTCCATTAAAACTATATAAGGAATGGCTAATATATAGGTCCCCTGATATTATCGGCTGATATCAGCAACCTTTTTTTTAATATCGCGGCATATCGGTATTGGTTTTTACACTAATGTTCAAAATCCGATGCTGCAAAGCCACGGTCTTAGCATGTACGCTGGACTTTTTTTGAGGTACTGAGTCAATACTACTGACACTTCTATCAGCACGTGATGAATGATGTCATCTTAAAGTGGCAAAAACAATCCATACGACAGTAAATGTCCGTGGTCTGGAGTTTTTTGTGGATAAAAAACATTCTTTACAGCAAGGAGCTGGTCATGTGAGGGTGGGGAGTGAGATTTTTACACTTTATCACAAGGCATTTTTTTGCAGCGAAGTAAAAAAATACAACAATGGACTCAGTGAAACGACAACAAGCGCAGCAGCTGTCTCGTAAGACTCAAAGCGTTAAATACGGTAAAGAACAGAAACAGCATAATAAATCAGACAAACTTCATGGAGTTAATCGTCTTGGAGTACCAGCCTCTCTTTCTCGTTCAAGACGTTGGTTTTACTAAACGTGTGGAGTTTCTCAAGCTGGCCTATGTCAGGACTAATCGTATTTGAAATAAGTATTTCTCGGACATTTGCCAGTGAAACGCCGTTCGATGTCATCAACGAGAAGAGTCGTTTACATTGTGAAGATGTAGCCCTGACTCCCAAAATTGACCACTGACTCCCAAAACTGAATTTTTTCTCTCTCATTATATAGAGCTTTTTACTCTTATACTACAGCTGTTTCTATTTGTGCCCATTTATATTGCCTATTGTTGTCAGGGCTGAATGAGCCCGGTTTATAATGTTAATCAATGTTGTTGGAAAGTTCTTCTGTCCAACACTAGACATTTCTTGTTTGCATTAAATGCTGCACAAACATAGGACTGTTTCAGACAAAATTGTATAAAATAAATGTGTCATTTTTCCATAACTTATATTGACGTAGTGTGTTTATGTCTGTCTCTTATACA
>JAFBJS010005338.1:53194-71749 GCA_016785265.1 Paraplagusia blochii
TATGAGAGAATTGATCAAATAAACAAAGGAATTCTTTACAGAAGAAGAGCGTTCTACTCACTTGCAGTGATTAGTAATGAACTGTAGGGTGCAGGAGACACCAAGCTTTCCAAAGCTATCCAAGGCAGGTAACAGATGGTATGGTATGAAACTCTCCATCATGCCAGCCAGAACCTGGTAGGAGTGAAAGACTTTAATTATATGTCATATGCATATGCACTGCAGGCCTATATGTAATTAATTGCAAGTTAATGTTTTAAAAAGCACCAGTCTGGATGGACTTGGTCTCACAGACATGTGTGCACTGACATCCCACTGTGATGAGAAACTTCTAGAAATAACCTCTTCATCTAATTGGTCTCTGTATCAATGTATGTTGTTGCTATGGCCTGGAATATACACTCTCTTGTTGAAGGGAAGGATAAAGTTGATCAGTAGCCCAGAGCAATGTATAAGTAGGAAGAAAAGTTGTGACAAGATGTGTTATAACTTTAGGATAAATTATATGATTTGCTCCTTCTGTCTCCAAGCTCGGATTTAAAGAGTGCTCAAGGTAAAGGAAAATTAAAGAATCTTTTTTAATATGTAATGTATGGGTGTGTGGGTGAGATGGAAGGAAAGAAAAAAAATGTTTTACTACTGAAATTCAGATCATGTGTAAAAATCAAATGATCAGTACAGATATTTTCTCGTGTACCAGAAAAAGTATGCTCCATGAACGTAATAAAAAATTAAGAAATTGGAGAAAAAGGGCAAAACTTATGCAATGCAAAAAAGGGCATGAAAGAAACCAAATAGCAATATAACAATTCTAAAATTCTAAAAACAATACTAAAATAACAACAATAATAAGTATAAATAAATAGTTTTTGCCTTACAATTACAATGTCATCAATTTGAACCCCAGTATGTACGCATTTAGTTAATATTTCATCTTCTTCTGCTTGTCCGTTGCCGGGTCGCAGGGGTGGCGCCCGGGGCAGTTGACGACACCCAAATCACATTGCACCATGTTGTGAGCCTTCCTGTGGGTGGTGAGCCCACAAGAAGTGATGTGGGTTGGGACGGTGCTATGCTCAGAGCACCTCAGTGGCAACCTGGCAGCTGGTGGAATCGAACCGGGGACCTTGCGGACCCAAGTCCGCTTCCTTAACCACTAGGCCACCACTGCCACCATTTAGTTAATAGTTTTTCTCAAATTAGTTTTTTTTTTTGGGATCCGTATAAGCAGTACATTCATAATAGTCTGTAATTCATGATAAATGACATTAAATCCATGTTGTTTATGCATATAAGTAAAGAGTTTCTTAAAAAACATTTTTTGAAATACATTTTGAAAAAACATTATTTTTAAAATGAAGTAGGCCAGATTGAACCCCCCCAGTGGGCATGTTTTGGCCCTCATGTCTGGTATTGGACCAAAGGTATGAGTGAACATATGAATGGTCTTTGATTTTTGTGCAACCATTTTAGAGCACATATACTTACAAAACTTAGGACATTTTAATGTATTTATTAGTGTGATTTTTTTTTGTTTGTTTTACAAAAGCACGCAAAAGCTATGTTCTGACTAATCTTCTTCTTCTTTTTGTTTTGGCTTGTCCCTTTTCTCAGGGGTTGACATAGTGAGTCAACCTTTGTTAACCACTAGGCCACCACTGTCCCACAGATTGATTTAAGTGGAACGATACATACATGCAGCCACATAATGTTTAATGATATTTGCAACTGCTGTGAGATGGCAAGGAGTAGTAATTTTCCAGTGACATATTCATTCATGAAATATGCAGCTGACCTAAAGCTCCCTTCCCCCAAACCACTTGTTAAACAGTTGACGTGTCAGTGAAATGCCTTTCCACAAAACCTGTGATGTTCCCTAATTAAGTCATCAACATCATACTAATTAAACTGTGTTTAAAAAACACATTTCTCAAAATATAAGAAGAAAGGTTCCCCAGACTAATTCCAGACATCAAAGTGTACCTCCCCTTATAGAATGTAGGTCATATTTCCGCAGTGGAGAAGAACGCGCGTGCCTGCCTCTTTGATTTGTAATCAGGCAAAGCCCTATTAGCGAGCATGTTTGTCTCTGTACCAGTGAACATCTCTATCCTGTAACTTCAAACAGCAGCAGTTAAGATAGCTTAATAAAGCATTTGCTTTGACACTCTCACAAAAAAAAAGGGCTGAGACATTAAGATGAATCTCTTTGGTTTACTAAATACATGAGGTCTCGTATTTGGCAGGTTTACATAAAGATGAAGAAGATGAAATCCAATCTAGATCCTAAAGTGCATTGAAAGATAAACAAATATATTTTGTGTATTTTAACTTATTCTTACTATGCATTTTTGAGTTGAGTCCTAAAGTCGCCCCTGATTGGAGGCTGATTTGAACCATTCTGGCTAATGCAGATGAACATCGGTGAACAGCTGATGCAATAATTAAAGAGACTGATATCATTTTACAGATTCTTAGCCTGATTCCTTCTTAATTTCTTTTTATCAAGACACTTTCAGAAACTGCGTGTCAGATATGTCATGCCTGCTACTACTAAGCTAAAGGCTTTTCAGTCTCTAAGCATCTTCAACTTTAACACAACCAGACCGCCTTTCTTTTACTTCTCATTGCTTTGAAAGATTTAGTGCAAGTGCTCAAACCTAATGTATTACTATCTGATCCTCACAGCATCTGGATCATCTGAAACAGACTTTTCAATACTGTTGCTGTTACTGCTATATTCTGCACTTTATAATTCCACTGCTTGCATTTAATTCCAGTCTGATTTAAGTTACATATATTTATGATGTGGTGTTGACTTGTGCTGTGCCTCTCTTCGGGCTAAAAATAATAAATATACAGAAGCAGAACCAGCACGGGGCCCGATACTGACACACGGTAGCTCCAAGTGGATTCTGTGACTGTCCTTGGCTCCCGATGGCGTTGACACCTCTCCTCTCATCTCTCTATTTAGTACTCTCTCTCTCTCTCTCTCTGTATTTCTGGTGGTGGTTTTCTAGTTTTCTGTATCGTTGTTGTTGGTGGTAGAAGTCATGTGGGTGGACATTATTTATTCAGTTTTTTGCATAATCTTTTTTAAAAAACAGTAGCTAAATAGAATAACAAACATAACCAAAACTTACAAAAGATTTTTTAAAAAGTATCACTCAAAATAAACACAATATAAATATAGAAACACTTCAAAGCCCCTCTAAGAAGTACCAGTGCACAGAATTTAACAGCCAGCTTTAATGTTCATGTTAGGTATGTTAATTAAAAAAACAACAACCTGCAACTAACTAACAACTAACAGTGATGATAAAATGGTGGGTTGGGCTCATTGGAAAAGCAAGCTATAGGGGAAATTGTTTATTTTGACCATGTGATTATTTGGTTTTGCTCAAATTTCACTTCTGAAGCCATTTCATTTGTGTTTCTGACATAATTTTAAGAAGCGGGACAGTGGTTGTATTGTTAGAAGAACGGCAGAGATGGAGGTACAAGGTAGGAGACAAAGGGGGAATTGGTGGATGCAGTGAGGGAGGACATGGAGGTAGTGGGTGTTGAGGATACAGAGTACAGGGTGTGATGGAAAATGTTGACTTGCTTTGGCAACTCCTGATAAAAAGGGACAAGTTGAAAACAGAAGAGGAGGGAAGACACAATTTTAAAATGACCACTCACTAATATAATAACTATTTATTTCCTAAACTTCTCATTCAATCAGACTTTTTCTTGATGTCAAACTCTATAATAATCAGTATAAAGTAAAAAACAACTAAATATCTGCAAAGATGTGCATTTGCAGTGGTATTTAATGTATTTTATTTTCAACACCACAGATAAAGGTTGACCAAAATTATCCCAAACATAGTACCATTAAGGTTTGCCTAGACCAAAGGTCACCAACTTGGTGCCCAGGGGCAAAGGGTGTGTTCCACAAACAAATTTAGTCCAAACAGGGTCAAAAATGGTATTGTTCCTCTGCCTTCTGTGCAGAGGCTGCGCCTACAATGTTATACAATGGGCGCGATCATGATGGTCAGAAGAATTGTCGCTATAGCATGTCCCAGAACTTTTTATTGTAACTTTGATTGGTATGTCTTCATCAAACAAGTAGCTCTTGGTATTACTGAGTGTCCTTTAGTGGCACTCGGTTTCACAAATTTCAAAGTGTAGCTGCAAATAGTGCAACAACATGCTTGTGCATCACATAGAACAACATCAATAAATTCAATGTTAAAACAGTGCGAATAAAGGATACTATAAAACACATGGATATAAATGAGATGAAAGCTAAAAAGCACAGTGTACTGTTGTAGTACTGTATTTGGTGAGTGGTTACTTAAAGTGCAAATAGCTGTGGGAACAAAAGTGTCCCTAAATCTGGAAGTTTTATGGATTTGTAGTGCCTGCTTGTAGATTCACTCAGATGATGTGCCGGGTGTGTGGAATCCTTGATACTGTTTATGGCCCTATAGTGGTAGTGTGAACCAGTGAAGTAATCTTGGGAGGGCAGGGGGTGGTCAATGATTTTTTTTTTGTGCAGCCTTAATGATTCACAAGAGTGTTTTCCTGTCTGAGGCTGAGTACCCTACAAACCAAAGTTACAACATGACTAGATATTTTTAATGGCAGCTCAATAAAAGGGTCTGCAGCAGGACATCTGGTCAGCTTGTTTTTCTTGAATATTTTCATAAAGTACAGTTACCATTCTTCTTTTTTCAGCTTGTCCCTTTTTTAGGGGTCGCCACAGCGAGTCAATATTTTCCATCTCACCCTGTCCTCTGTATCTTCTACTCTAACTCGAACTACTTCATTGCCAAAATACCCTTTTAACTACTGCGCAGGTATACGCTGTCGTGATGACGACATAAATGAGAGTGCCCAGGAATTTGAAGGTGTTCTTCAGTCAGTACCTCATTCCTGCTGCTGTTCAGAATCTGTATTTTGGTTATGGTGTAGATTTGGGATGTTTGGAGACAAGTTGAGGAGGCTGGAGGCATGGCTCAGGCTTGAAGCTGAATATTCTAGCATCCGATAAAGGGTTGCATTGATTATTATACCAATGGCATGGCGAGCAGTATGACCTGGTGCAAATTTACGGGATTCCATGTAGAGAGGCGTGGTTAGAATGGTATAGTCCAGGTTAGTATGAGAATGCAGGTGATAGACAGCAGTAAGCTGAGTCCGGGCAGGAGAACAGGTGAGAGTTACAAAGGCTGCCAGCAACAGCGGGCGTTGGCTTGGACGTTAAACACAGCTAAATTGGCTGCTTGTGCTGGGACCAGAGAAGCTTTATATCCCAGTGCAACCACAAAAGGGGAGCAGATGGAGACGGAGGTTGGAGGCATACCCCATGAGGTGTGATGGTGTGCAGTAACTCATTGGAGGCTAATTCCATGCCTTGATTAGACCTATGAGTTACCTTGATGGTGGTAACCCATCTGGTAGAATGCTTTTCATACTTGAGAACTTTGGGCTCTGGTCAGAAACAATGTCTTGGGGGATGCCTTGATACATGCAAAGTTGTTGCATCCGTTGAACTTAAAGGCCATAATGGTATGGGAGAAGGAGCAGATTATGAATCAACTGTAACTTTATTTGTTTAAAGTGCCAAATCGCAAAAAAACATTATCCCAAGGCACTTTACAAACAAATATGCATGATAAACAAGATACAGTAAACAAACAGGAAAATACCCCCTGCCCTTATAGTCCCTCACACCTGCTGAGGAACGACTCCCAAATAAAAACCCAGACAGGGACAAAAAGGAAGAAACCCATGGGTGATTGGCAGTGAAGGGAATCCTTTCCCAGGACGGACAGGCGGGCAGCAAGAAGAAAGAGTAATTCAAGTGATCTACACAGGCTATCCACACAAAGGCTCCTTAAAGTCCTTGCAGAATCAATACAGGCAAAGTCCTGGGTTGAGAAAACAGACTATAGGTTCTAGAGAATCTGGATTTGGATGCTAAGTTTTGATACCAGTTTACGGCCGTGGGGTTCTTGGGGGGAGAACAAGACTCCTGGGACATGAGGTCCCTGGCCGAATGCATTAGTCCTTAAGAGATAAGGGAAATAAGTTAGGAAATTAGAAATAAGAGAGAGAGCGAGTACAGCAAGAGAAGATATTGGTAGCTGTGGTCTTTGGCTCCAAATCTAGATTTAGAAATCCGTGGAACCACAAGAAGGCCTGAGCCTAAGGAACACAGTGTTCTAGTGGGTTGATAGGGTTTAATCAATTCCACCAGATACAAAGGTGCCAGACCATGAAGTGCCTTATAAGTAAGGAAGAGGATTTTAAAACTGAACTCTGAAATGTGCTGGGAGCCAATGAAGAGCGGTGAGGACCGGGGAGATATGGTCTCTATGCCTAGTTTTAGTCGTAACACAAGCTGCTGCGTTCTGGATAAGCTATAGAATTCTCAGATACCCGGCAGTGCATCCAGCTAACAACGAGTTGCAGTAGTCCAGCCTGGAAGTCACAAATGCATGGACCAGCTTCTCAGCTGCATCTAGGGGAATTATCTGCCTAACTTTCCTAATATTACGTAGATTAAAGTAGGCAGTCTTACAGACATGTTAATGTAAATGACAGTTGAAAGAAAGGTCTTGGTCAAAAATAACACTCAGCTTTTTGACGGCACTAGTGGCAGAAGTTAAGCTATTATCTTATACTATTATGTCAGAAATAGTGTCTCTAGTAGCTCAGTTTTGTCAGAATTTAGCTTTAAAAGTTATGTGTCATCCAGATCTCAAGGTCATCAACGCAGGATTTAAGCCATTGTAGATGGTCATGTTCATTAGCCATAATTGATAAATATAACTGAGTGTCATCAGCATAACAATAGAAATCTATAGAGTGTTTCCTGATGATATCACCCAGAGGGAGCATACAGTACACTGGGTGAACGGGATCGACACAGCACAGATCCCTGTGGGACCCCATGGCTGACCCTGGTGTGGGGGGATTGATATTTTTAACCTACATCTGTACGACCGGAACCAATCTAAGGCAGTGCCACTGATTCCAAGAATCGAGACAAAACCCTGGTCCGATGCTATCAAGAGGTCATTAGTAACTCTTGACCAGAGCAGCCTTAGTGCTATGATTGACCTTAATTCCTGACTGTAAGGTCTCAAATAGACTGTTGCAACTGAGGTAGTCAAACAATTCAATCGTAGTCAACAATAGTGAGTATTAGGGATGCCCGATAATATCGCCCCATATCAGCAACCTTTGTAATATGAGAGCATATTGGTATCAGTTTTTCCACCGATATTCAAAATCCAATGCGAAGCCGTGTTCTCGACTTTCTCATGCCCCAAATATTATTTAGTATAGTTACGGCACGTGATAAATTATGTCATTAAACCTCACTTAAAGGCAAAACAACAACGATCGATGGTACAGTAAATGTCTGTGGTCCTTGGAGCTTGGTCTGTGAAGTTTTTTTGTGAATAAGAAAACAGCAATATAATATATGCAAAATGACTGATAGGAGCTGGTCATGCGGGGGGGGGGCTCAAGCCGTGCTATATCATGACTTATCGTATTTGTATTTGGAATAAGTATTTCTCAGACAAATGCCAGTGAACTGCCGTTCGGTGTTAACACATTGTTGGGTCTTATACTGCCCCTGTTTCTATCTGTGCCTATTTATTTGGCTATTGTTGTGAGGGCAGAATTACAGTGGTGCCTCAGCTTTCAAACATAATCCGTTCCAGGTTGGTGGTCTAGGTCTGAAATAATTTTTCCCGTAAGAAATTATGGTATTCTCATTAATCCGTTCTGGCCCATATGAAAATTTCACTTTTTTTTCAATAAAATGTAACTATCTAATCAGCAATTTAGTCATAAACATGTAGATGTTTATTTAATATCTTTTTGTCCTCCTTCATAATGTACACATGGCCGGCATTTTTTTCCAAAAAAGACCGGTCCCATTGCAATTAAAAACAGCCTTTATACACCGAGCGAACTCGATCACGTGTTTATCGGCAGTCTTTTGGTCTGAACTCGCCGCCTCTCCATGTCTAGTCACACGATGGATACCAGTTCTCTGCCACAACTGGCTTTAACAGTAAAGCCCTTTTCATCACTTTCAACATTCCCCTCGCTGCTCGTACCCGCACCCATTCTTTTTTAGATCATCATAAATAGCGAGAGCCCTTTCACTGATCAATGCTTCGGTGATGCTGTCTCCAGCCAACTCTTTTTCCTTAATAAAGATAAGCAGCAATTTTTCCATTTCATCTAGTATCTTGAATTGAATTGAGTTGAGTTCTGAAAGAACGCACACGGTTTGGCTTGACAGCTGAGTGTGGCTGCCCGTATGCTCTCTCGGCTTGACTCTGGGTGACATCATGAATTATCCATTCTAAACATTAAAATGTTGCTGTTTTTTAACAATTAGATGTAACTATTAGATTATATAATTGGTGCATGCTATAAATTTATTTATTAATTATTGTATTTGTAGGGACTCTGAGCAGTCAGTGTGAGCTCAGTCTAGCCTGGTGATCTGAATCCTCCTGTGTTGGTGTGATGATGATAGTTTGGAATTAAATCTGAAAGCTCTTTGCATCTACAACTACTGTGCCACGGTAACAACTGCTCTCCTCCTCCAGGATCGATATCTTCTTACCTTGGAGGACGGATCAGGCCCTCTCATTATTGGGACAAGCTCTATATGTTTAAATAGCTTAAATAAGAGCAGGTTAATAAAAGTTGCCTCAATAAAATAGCCATTCATCTGACCCATTAAATTAAATGATCTGCTCATGCAGATCCTGATCACGGCACCCCACAGGATTTAAGACCTTCCTAGACAGAAATGGATTTGGAATGATCTGCAGAACATTGTATAGTGAGAGATAATGGCCATAGTTGAGTAGGCCGAGTTGTAAAAATAATCTGATATAAATCACTATTCACTGTTCAGTATTATGTAAATGTAGAGTAAAATATGAGGTAACCCCTTTCAAATACAAATCTTGTGCCAATGTATACATTTGCATCATTTGTTTGCATAATGGCAGAATGTACACATCAACTTTTACCATCATAAACTGTTTAAAAAGACCTATATATTTTGTACTGCATTTCTGAACTTGCTTGTCTGTATGATTTTTTTTTATTATATTTTAATTCATAACTGATCATTAACATTTGTGTTATTTAAAATGTCTGCAAAGCAAATCAAACTACTTACACTTAGGCAGCTCACAAAAAAATATTTTTAAAGGCAAGGCATGGAAAAGATGTTATTAAAACTAGAGAGACTATTATAAAATGATGAAATTACCTCTCAGCAGAGCTTTTACTTGGAATGTTAATATAAAAGAGGGAGGTAAAAAAGAAGCACGCTCCAGTTTAATCTGATTTAGGGAGGTGATAACGCTGTTAACTGTTACGAAAACTCAGTCTTCTCAGTCATCATCATTTCAAAAGATAATGTATAGATGTAGACTTGTTTACATATAAATCTAAATTAAAGTTTAATCATTTATCCCTTTTTTAATTATTTATAAAATGAGATATCAGTAAAGGAAAAGTCTCTTTTTTCAGTCTTCTTCCAGCCGCTTCAGATGTAATTCCAGCAAATAATTTTCCTCAATCTCCTTGAACGTCACACCAACCAATATGTCCCCTCTCAATTAATCTTCTCAGGCGTTTTCCACCTTCTCCTGCTAGGAGAGCCATCTTCAACATCTTGCACCTGTCCAAACCATCACGCCATGTACTTACTCTGTATGTCAAGGTATCATTATCTCTGAACGCTTTTTACTGGGTTGCCTCTGATCGTCTTTTTTTCAGTTTGGTCCATCCTGGTTATCCACATATGAATCTCAACATCTGCTATGCGAAACAAACTTTATTTTAAAGTATATTCTTCTGTCATACATCGCCCGGACATTAGTGACACCCTGCCGGGCCTGTAGGTTTATTCTCAACCCTTTACATAGACAGATACAGTGGCGGGCTGCGCGACCATAGGCCTTCAGTGACGTCACAGTTTCGTGACATCAAATTAACATGTAATATACGAGTCTTCCTGGACACAATCACACCGACTCTTTTGCATGCGTCACAACAAGCGTTTATTTATTTACAGGGTACTCTGCCGTCCCTAATGGTTGTTACACCCATGTGTGATAGTCAGTGTGCATGCGTAGTTTTGTCCCCATTCTCGGGCGTCTGCTCCGTCGTCTCATTCTGACCTCTGTGGTCTCACTCAACATGCGTAATTCTCTCTCTGGTCCCGGCTCCTACTAATACAGGGAGAGATTATGTGAATTGCTCTCACCTGTATATGTTGCTGCAACTGCGCCGCCGCTGACCGCTAACCTCCTCCCCGCCCCCACAGCCTCATAATAACATCAGTACGATACCAGGACTTGAGAATTAACATGAATACATTATATCACCCTTAATATAGGCTCATCAAGCAACACTTCATTTCCAGAGCAATGAAAATAAATTATTCTTAATATTTTTGACATTTAACTGTGCCAGTAACCATTTATTTCGTCCCTACTAGGCATTTTAAGAAATCCTAAGAACCAGGACACGTACAGTACATGTTGCCTTTAATGTAGGGCCAGCTAGATGCCACTGACATCGCAATCTGGCAAGATGCTTGATCTGAGTGCTGTAAACTAATCGGGCTGTGTCACTACACTTACAGTGAGCCCTCATTTTCTGCTCTGGCAGATTTCATGGAACACCAGCCAGCTGAAATGTGATTGGATAAAAATCCAACTCTTTAAATGTAAAAAAAAAATTTATTCATAGAAACAACAATACATTTTTATTTAAAAATATTAATGAGTACATCTGTTTTTCTGAGCATGTTGAGGCCAGCAGAGAAGACTTTGCTGGCCCACCACTGGATTTGATGTATATCTAGATTGATAGATGGATAGACGGATAGGTAGTTAGATACTGTGCATGGCTGCTTAGACGGGTGGATAGATAGATGGACGATACCTACATCAAATATAGTGATAGATATTTAGATAGATCGATGGATAGAAAATCTGAACAGTTTCAATAGTTAGCTAATAAAATTCAATAAACAGTAAGATACATAGGGAGTTCCAGCAAATATAATACTGTACTGAAGTGTATAAAAAGCAAATTTATGCCACTAATAATTCTAAATATATATATATATATATATATATATATATATACACATATAAATGCAGATTTATTACAACTATCCTATCTAATATCCTATATATATATAAATATATATATATATATGTTACTTCGAGGGCAACTGGATGTAGTAGAGAGCTGAACAGAAAAACTGAAGAAGCCACTTGGATGAGAGGTGAAACGTTTTCAAGAAACCTATGTTCAGTTGCACTCAAAGTAACTAATTTTGGGTATATACAGAGACATACTTCACTGTATATTACATTGGGCCATGTTTTCATGTTTTCTATTTGGAACTATACATTGGGACTGATCTGCTTTATGGGGACTGGTTTAGCTTATTTTACAAAAAATAATACAGTTGTAATGCAATTGCATTTTTTTTTTTTCGACAATCCAATGGAGCTATTAATCTGTCCGCCATCTCAAGAGTAAGCTGTCTATCTGTCTTTGAGAAAAACAGAGCGCGACTCCCAGTAAGGTAGTATTTAACTACACAGCAGGAACTCGGACTGGCTAGTTATCACAGAATGACAACAGGGTAATAAATACACCACAGACACATGCCCTAAGGTTTCATCCTTCATAAGACACACGCAGAGTCTCCAGAGGACACTCATAGTTGGCACTGACTGGACATTTTTTTGTGTGTTAGTGCACTTAATTATACAACTCGGAATGGAAAGCAGCAGAGAGGTCTCTGAAAGCAAGCAGAATGAGGTTAATTTAGCACTTCGAACTGAGTAAGGTATGAATGTTGGAATGTGAGCAGTTGTTTGTGTCTGTATGTGGTTGTGCAGTGGACTAGTGACCTGTCCACAGGGTATAATCAATCGGCCACTTGGATTGGCTCCAACCTCACAGCTCTTCTAAAATAGGTTCAGTGGATTGATGACAAAATGAAACTTGAATCCTTTTCTGTGAGATCACAGTTTTTCCCGCTCTCATTTTTTTTAGGAGGATTATTTCTATTTTTATTTTAAAGTCCACTTGGACAAATTTAAAAGATGTTAACCCTTCATTAGAAAAAAAAAAAATTACTCGATTTTGCAAAGCACTCTACTCGAGTAAAAACTGATTTTCTATTAAACCATCCTTTGGTGCAGAGGTTTAAAAAATATAATGTGCCTTCAAGATGGGGCTGTTGTATGGGTATAACATGACTTGGCTGAGCCTGTTTGGTCCGTGAACCTTGGGTTCTATTTGATGTTCTAAGGCAGTGATGGGACTGGCATAAAATATGGTGTTTTTTAAACCTATCAATAAACTACTTAAGCCACTGTGAATGCAACTCTAATAGCAGTGCACTGATGACACTGCAACTGGCTTTTAATGCAGAATACTTGGTCTGAAACAGCTTTGGGGGCCTGTTTCATTTGAGAGCTACAACATATCACAATAATTCCACATTTCAAGTTTGACTCCTGGAATCATATGTACAATGCTGTCTACTTTTTCTTTCCACATGGCTCATCTTATCTTCATGCAGCGTTCATCATCAGATTATAATGTACCAGTGACCCAAAGAATAATGCTTAGCAAACAAATATATATGTCCCCAAAAAACACGATTCAAAGTCTTGGTTTTAAAGTATATCTATATCTGTATGCATGTATGCACTTCATGGTGATTAAGTATATTTCTGCAAATTTGGTCAAGACGTTGTTTG
Source organism: Paraplagusia blochii (assembly GCA_016785265.1). NCBI lineage: Eukaryota > Metazoa > Chordata > Actinopteri > Pleuronectiformes > Cynoglossidae > Paraplagusia > Paraplagusia blochii. Next base: position 66,034 of record JAFBJS010005338.1, read on the forward strand.
CCAGTGTACACTGGTACACGGAGTTCTTAGTAGTTTATGTCACCACTTATAAAGGTTTTTAACCCGCTGTATTTTAATGTGACCACTGTAGTTTTAATTACCTGTAACGTACGACTTCTCATTTACCCTCAGATAACACGTACGATTAGGTCTGGGCTTTTGTTTTTTGTGGCCACACGAAAACAGTTGAACCATCCTACACACATGCCCTGGTTTGTACATTTATGTGTGGGAGGTATGAGTTTGGCTCTCTGCTCTGCAGCACAAAGAAGTCTCACAGGGAGTGTGAAAAGTTCATTTACTTTATTAAAAAAAAATCCAGTGTGGAACATAAAGGGAAGCAGTCCCTGATGGGACCCGTATCTTCTACTTCATTTACATAAAAGTCTGCACATCAGAGGTTACCGATCCCCTCCTTCAAATATTTAAATCCGACTTGTTACAAGCCCCATCCTCGCTTTCGATCAAAGACAGTGGAGACAAGTCGCACTCCACTCTGTCCTTCCTCCCCCGCCCCCTCCCACTGGTCAGCATCCTCGTTCTTCCCCCTGCAGGCCTGACAGCCAGTCATTCTATAGGGCATTTCTCCCTTATCTCACAAGAGGACATCAGGCTGACAAGCATTAGCTGAAGTGAGCATGACAGTGGACGTGTTGAGGAAGATGATGCTCCTTCTAAGAGGTCGAGCAGCTGGCTCGGTGGAGTAAGCCTAGAAGAAAAACTGCTGCTGTGGCACTTCTTCCCTCTGGACACAGGCCAAATGGCTTGCCGGTTTCCTGTGTTGTAGTGCAACTCAGACAAAGTGAACTCAATTACAACACACAGAGAGATCCAGGTGGAAATTTAAGAATACAACAAAATATATCCAGCCATATTCAGTTTATGCATAATGGCAGAAGTTCCGAAAGTAAGGAGTGCACCTCCTAGAGTCCACCCCTTGTCATTGCAGAGTGGGACAGCTAGGAAAGGGGAAAGGAAACTCCTGTGGAGACAGTGCCTGCCTGTAACCTGGCAGTTTGGTGGATTTGTACTTGGAACTCTATTGTCCCCAGCCCAGATCTTTAACCACTAGGCCACCACAGCCCCATATGGAATAAGTCTGTCCCAGATATAATGAATGAAACATTAGTGCAGCATATCATTCGATCTGCTTAGAGGAGCAGTGATGTTCAAAAGTAAGAAATCGAGAAGCTTTATTTGTCACATGACATTGCAGGCACTGAAATGAAGGTGCTGTAGCTCACAATTGTGCAAAGTGTTCATACAAGTGAAATAAAAATAAATGTAGGTGAAAAATAAGGATGTAAAATATTAACAAAATAAAAACAAATCAAATAGAAAAATGTAACAATATACACAAGTTAAAATAAAGTAAAATAAAATAAAAGCAAGGAAGCATCCATGTATGTGCAGTGGATATGGTAATGTTGTGGTTAAATTTGTAGCTTGGGTATGACAGAAAGTACAATTAATACTGTGTAACATGTACTATTGAAAAGAAGAGATCACAATCATGAAATCATTAGAAACGTAAGCTTATTGTTGTAGGAAAAATTTAATAAAATGAATTGTAAATAAAGTGTTTCTTGGAAATATATTATACTTCTTTTGTGTCTTATTATTTGACAGCGCTGTTCGGTGTGGTGAAGATTGATTGACAATCAATTGTTTATCTCTTCCAGAACGGAAAAAAGCCAGAGCAATACTGAGATGGGTTTGTGGTGAAATCTATTTAAAGACATTTTTTTTAATAGCTGTCATAGCTGTGCAGTATACTGTGTTGTCTCTGAAGTGTTGACAAGTTCATAACTTCCATTGAAATTTTTTAAAGTTTTACTTATGCCCAATGTACCTATTATTGGTTGTTTAACCAAACCAACAATTGATAACCATTCATTGCTGTTAGTTGTTCATACTTATTTGTTTGTTAACCTTTTTATTTTAGATGGATATTTATTACAGTTATTATATCATTATTACTACAACTTATCTACTAATTTAAGTTTATGTTTGTAAAAATACATGTAAAAAAATGGACATGGACCTTATTGCAGGTGTGTCATACACCTTTGGGACCAAAACTGACCTGTGAAAGAGTTTTTTTTATTTTTTATTACTCCCTAATTTGAGCTAACACCAGTTTTGTAATTTTGTGATTTTCTTACACCAAAACACGTCATTTATGAAAGGTTCTGTGATTACCTAATTGAAATGAATGACCTTTTTAAAATCAAAAAGCAGTATGTTGAAGCAAGAAACAAGATTTTTCAATTCAAATTAATTAAAGTTCACAATTTAATCAGCGATCAGATTTACATGAAGTGGAAAAAAAAAATGCATAAAATATTTGTTTTCTACTGTTACATTCATGATGTAAATAACCCTAACATACTGGCACTATGACTGTCGTAGCTCTGGTAGCAGGTTATTGTTTTTGGTGTCCCATTTCTGCTTAGACTTTGATTAGCAATCACTAGATTCATTTTTCTGTGACAAAATGTATTTTTATTTTAAAATTATTATTTTTGAAATGCAATAAACCATAGTTGAGTAATACTTTCAGGCCCCTTTTTCTTCATTTCCCTCTGGTTTGTCTAGGGATGGCCGGTAACATCAGTCCACTGATACTATAGTGTTTGTGGTCTGTTCGTGGAATTTTTGGGATTAAGAAAACTGTACATGACATGAGGTGTTCTTGAGATGTTGTCTTATTGTTTATTTGAAACAACATCTTGTACTCACTAATATGAATAATTCAATTTCCAAGTTGTCAAAAACAGTAAAAGGACCTGGTTATTAATTATAGTTTTTTAATTATTCCTTCTTTCGGACTAAAATCTGACTAAAAATATGCAACTAAAATATGCAATAGGCAAAATATGCAAGGATGCAACTGAAGATAAATCTGTCCTTTTATATAACCAGTACAAACCAAAAACTATATTTTAATTAACTTGATGTTGTGTGTTAACTAACTGAAGATTATGTTATAAGCTTCTAGGTATTGCCATAGCTCTGGGTGTAAAAAATGTTTTAAAAAGTTTTATCTTTACCAAAAGAATATTTCCTCCTCTTAGCCATCATGGGAAATGGCAAGAGTTACTAAGCACTAACACAAACACACATTTTTTTTATGTTTGTTCTATCTGTACTTCATAAAAATTCTCCAAACTTTCCATTTTGACATTTTCTAAAAAACCTACATGACAAACCTCTAAGAAAGGTGCTTGAAAGGCATATTAAAAAGAGGGATCACAAGAATTTCTACTTCAGTGCCTTTTAACTGAGTTCCCTCCTGAATTCTTGACATTTCCTGACCCTGATTTCGGAGTTTGCAGCAATGATTAGGGTTCCCGGTGGACAGGCCTCTGATGCAGACAGACTGCACTTGGCCAAAACAAGCTTCTCCAGTTTTAAGCAGAGCCAGAAAATCAATTTCCTAGGATAAAGCAATAGAAATCTTTTCTATCTAGATATCCACTAATTGCATCTTTTAAAGGCTCTATCTTGGCACGAGCATATAGACAAAATCACCTCTGACACAACTTATATTTGGGAAAGATCCATAAATATGGATTAAAAAATAGCAATAGCTTGTTACAAGTGTAAAACAGTGTAAGAGGCAAACGGCAGGGAATTTTACAGTTGTTGCACAGCATGGCTAAATAATAGCAGTGTTTTATCAGATATTTGGTTATTGAATTATTATTGTCTTTTATTATCTTTTTTTTCAATGCAAATGAAAACCATGTGATCCCATGATTAGTTTAGTTTATTGTGCCCACTATTGCCCTACTCAGTACGCACTGCATACAATGAAGAACTCTGCTTTTAAATACAGCTACTTATGTTACATGTATTGTTGATATCAGAATTGTGAAATAAATTTGGACAATATTGGCATATTGGCAAACCCTTAATATCAGACATCATTTGTACAGTAAGTATGCGATACCTACCACTGTGTTTTTGGTGTATTTATCATTCTTGTTGACCATACACTGTTGTTAAAAATGTTTGGTGTCCCTTTATTTTAAAAGAAATGCTTCAGTTTCAGTGAAGATATCTTTTAATCTAGTCAGAAATATCCATAGCTTCTGTGGTCAAGGACTATTCTAGCTGCAAATGTCTGGGTTTTTGGTGAATCTATAAACATCAATGTGATGGTGCAAAAACTGAAAAGGGAGGATTCTTCAATGAAAGCAAAGACTGAAGAAAAACAAAAGAATATTTTAAATACATATAATTTCTAACCTTGCCAATGTCTTGACTATATTTTCTATTCATTTCATAACTCAAAGGTTTTAAATAAATGTGTGACTTATGGAAAACACAAAATTGGCAGTGGTGGCCTAGACGTTAAGAAACTGGACTTTGGTCCAAAGGGTTCCTGGTTCAAATCCACCAGCTGCCAGGTTACCATTGAGATGATCCCAGGACACTCAAGGCTGCCCATGTTTCACTTTGCTTGCATCACGTTGTGTGCAGTATTTGGATCACAATGGCACAATAACGGGGAGTTTCAACCTTCCTTCCTAAATGAAACTTTTGATATAACACATTTTTGCACGTTAATATTTCCTTTACCTACTGTTATGAATACATTTAAGTATTTCAAAGTACTTCAAAGAAGAAAATGGTGTCAAACAACAAATTACGAGAACTCAGGATGACAGTCACTGCAGGCAGCACATACCAGTGGCTCAGTGTATCATAAGTTATGTAGCTTGGTACAGTGCTATGTATTTAGTGGCAACCTGGCAGCTGGTGGATTGAATCCTGAAGCCTGGTGGATCCTTGCATAATTATTAGCATAATCATGTAACATTGCTCATATGGGTTTTCATAATCAGAAGAAAAAACAATAATGGTTCTTACTGATATTCTATAATTATCTTAATCACGCTGTATGTTTTCCCTGCTGTAAAAGATTAGAAGACTCAATATTTTTGACAATAATGTGTTTATACAAACACTAGGATAATAAAATAACACTAATACTGCAAGGACTTCATTGAGCCATGACACAATCCCTTCACATAGGTGCATCATATCTAGGATTGTCCAATAATATTGGCCAACAAATATTACCTGGTATCTTCTTAGTTTAAATATGCAACCTTCACGGTGTATCAGCAAGGATCATTATCGGTATTTCCTCACACAATGGAATATGTAATAATGAATATTCTGGGTTTTACCAAATTTGTCGTAAATACCCTAAAAAACTGAATTTTGCAACATTCATATTTGGAATGGACTCAGTTGCGCATCTCAATTTCAGTAAGAAATTAGTTAATTCTAGAGATTTTTGATGTGGATTGGTTCTTTTAAAATTTAGGTACTGTGACAATCTAGGCAAAAAATTAATAACAAAAAATTAATAACATCCAAGTTTGGTATAGTGATAAAAAATATTGTTGTAAAGCTTAAACATGTATTTAGTAGGCTTCATCTATGCTTGCAACTTCAAAAAAGCAAAATGAAGTACTTACATTCTACATACACAAACACTGTACAAGTCAGTGATTTTCTTGATCAGTCAACCTTCCTCTGTTTGACAGTGTCATAGAGTTAAATCGGTTTCCACTTGTTTTCTTGCTTGCTGCCTGACTGGGATTTAAGCTGACGCGCTGCTACGTCTGCCAGAAGAACAGCTTTAACTGTGTATGGGAGTGTCTTTTCCTGCGTCTCATCCAGACTGAATGATTACTGT
>JAFBJS010005340.1:0-15249 GCA_016785265.1 Paraplagusia blochii
GTTCGAGGAGGGAGCAGATTGAAAAGACATACATTCTTTTTTTTTTTTTTTTTTTTAGTTCCGAAAAACGGTCCCTACTCGCAATGATTGCTGATGTCATTAAAAACTACAACCGCCGGCGTCCTCGCCCGCTCTGACCTTGTGTGACTGAAGAGAGCAAAATGTCATAAGTGTGGATTGTAATATATTTTTGACAGGGTTATTTCACAGGGTCACATGGGGAAATGGAGATGTCAGTACAGCGTTGTCAGGCTATAATGTAAACAGTTATTTTACACGGCTGTCAGACGCAGCACGACATCAAGTAGATGCAGCGGAATAGTTTGCCCCGGGATCTTGCCCTGACATTTTGATCTACAACACGTACACATGGGCTTTACCCCCGAAACATCACATGTGTGAATCTACAACATCAGAACGTCAAATAATAATAACAAAAAAAATATGATAAAACGATGCTAATGTCGGAACTTTTTACCGTTGAATGCAGATGGCATCATCGGAGGGCGTTTGTCCCCGTTTGCATCTTTACATTAACAATCTGAGCCACCTCAGGTCAGGGTGACAGTAATGAATTACTTGCTCTTTATGGACAGCAGGACGCCGGGGTAAGTGATGGTTCCTACATTTCATTCTGTTTAAAGATGTGAACTTTCACATCACGGCGCCTCCTGTTGATTAGCAACAGCCTTCGGGGCATTATCAACACTTCTTAGCAGAAGTATTAGTTGACTATTTTTGCAGTACCTCTAAGGCAAATTCACACTTAAGCTAAAGTGAAGTTATTGTCGGTCTTAAAATGTTAGAAAGTGGAGTGTGAAGGTAAGTTCAAGACATGTCAGAAACACTTATTTAATGAAGACAGAAATACTCTATGAACTAGACAAAAAGGGTATGTAATTATTTAGACAGTTAAAAATATATAAAATTAGGAAAATAAATCTTGTGATTGCTATTTCAGCGTTGGTGATGTTGAGACGTAGAGGGTAGTGGTCTCTGCTTATACTGAATTAGTTGCAGATAGAAAAGGTTGTTGCAAAAAAAGTACCGGTCTACCTGGAAGAAACCCTTGATGATGTGGATCTCCTCCCGATCATCCCTGGATCTCCAGCTTATACTCTCTTCTGGATGGATTTTCTTCTTTCAAATTGTCCCTCTCTCAAGGGTTGCAACGGCGATTCACCAATATCCATCTCCCCCTGTCTTCTGTATCCTCAACTCTAACTCCAACTACCTCCATGTCCTCCCTCACTACATCCATCAATCTCCTCTTTGTCTACCTGGTAGCTCCATCTCTAGGATCATTCTTCTCCCAATATAACCATCTCCTCTGAACATCCAAACCATCTTAATCTGGCGTCTCTAGATTTTTCTTCTCTAAACCTTCCTGTCTGTGTTGTCCCTCTAATCACATCATTCTTGATCCTGTCCATCCTTGTCTCTCCTAAAGAGAACCTCAGCATCTTTAACTCCCCCACATCCAGCTCTGTCTCCTGTCTCTTACCCATTCCTAGTGCCTCTAAACAATACACCATGGCTGGTCTCACCACTGTCCTGTAAACCTTTCCCTTCACCTTAGCTGTTGGGTATGTTACATAAAATACCTTCTTCTATTGGGTCACATCTTGGTTCACATGCTATACAAGTCTTTGTTATATGTTTTGTTTTTTTTTTTCCTGGTTCCAATGCTCACGCTTTAGATTGCAGACATATCTTCAGCCAAGCCACAGAATGCTATTAAACAGTAGAAATGTTCTATAGGCAACCGTAGTGTTTGTGGGCACTGAACGCTTCAAACGCCTCTGAACCTTAGTAATTCATAAGACCATACAAACACAACCCTAGTGAATGTTTAGTTCATGTCTGGGGTACAACACAAAGGAGCAAACACTTGAACATATTTGCTTCAGACACTACACTCTATATAGTAGTGTTCGGTTGTAACACATAATAATAATTCCATAGTATATGTTCACTTTTTCAGTTCACTCCTTGTCCACCAGTGCATCAAATTTTTCATCTTCAGTGTTTGACAGTCTTCAACAGATGGGTGATAATTATCTGAGTTAGTCTGGTTGCTGGTATTTTGCCGTTAGCTGTGATAATATCAGTTGCAGGCCTTTTTGTGGCGCTTTTTCACACACCAACGCATAATATGGAAGTAGGTTTGAAGTACGTATTACTCTCAAACACAGTGTAGTACAGCATTACTCCATAATGCCACAGCATTACCTCATAAAGCATAATGTGATGATAAAATGTGAAGCGGTGTGGCTACCCAGCTAAAGTTGCAGCGACATATTTTTGGGTAACGGATGTTTGTAAAGATGCCAGAATCCACCTACACTACATTATTGGGTTTTGGAAAAAAAAAAACTTCTGGTTCAGAAAGCTACAATATACAAGCAATAAAGTGATATATGGGTGCTATTGCGAATAAAGGTAAATATTAAAATCTTTAGTAGTGGGTTAGGGTTTAGTGGTATATTTGCACTGTTCACATGTTTCTTTATTTTTGATAGAAAACCACTCTTTTTCTCCATGAAAAATAACTTGGAGAACTAACTACCGTAATTACCGGACTTTATGCCGCCACTTTTGTCGCAAAATTTCAGCCCTGCGGCTTATGCAGAGATGCGGCTAATGTATACATTTTTTCTAACTGCTGGAGCAGAAAAGGTAAGAGTGAGAGTGCAAGTTCCAACTGCCAATACACGCCATAGAAGAAGAAGTTTAACGTATGGTAACGTGCTTTGTACATGAATAGAATTAGGATAAACTGACCCTCATCATGGAAAATGCAAAAAGAATGTGACACATGCGGCTTATAGTCAGGTGCGGCTTATACTGTAGTCCAGAAATTACGGTAATTAGAAATATATTTTAGCCATTGCTTATGTGGTAAATGACTATTGCTGCAAATGTCTGGTTTTTAGTGCAATATCTACATATTTTATAGAGGCCCATTTCGTTGAGTCACACAGATAATTGATAACCCGATACCTGTGTGATTTCAACACTGAGATTGCTGCAAATATAGTATCATTGTTGAAAACAAAGTTTGAAGGAAATAACTTATTATGTCCAATACATATTATAGTTTGTAACCTTGTCAGTATTTTGAATACTAAGTTTGCATCTCATGGTGGTAAATAAAAGAGGAATAATTCATGGAATACTCAAAAAAAAAAAAAAAAAAAAAAGACTACCTGATTTCAAACCTTTGAATGGTCATACACATGTATTCATACTAGATATAGCTTAACACATACACATATATGTGTGTGTATATTTTCTACTTAGTATATATATATATATTTATAATTTATTTATCACCTTAACCTTCTAAAGAGCAAGATGACCAGATTTTTAAACTACTACTGCTTTAACCCTTATCCTCTGCATTTGTAACTGTTTTTGACAGGAAGCAAGACAGAATTCTCACAGCTCAGAGGTTGGCAGCACTGGAACCCATCAACCAAATAAGCAACGCTATCAAGGGCAAAACGAGCCAAGGCGTTATTTTAATGAGCCATATTTCAAATTCAGTGCATCCACAGTACATGGATTACACTTGGATCACTGATGTTTGCTGCCATTTCTCCTCCCAGCCACTGGTGTCCTGTGCTGTGGCCCACAAGATATGCAGGTTTGGAAATTCAGCCAAATTTGACAGCAGCTGATTCAGTCTCTGAGCCTAAATGGATGCCAACTCCAACATTTTGTCTGGTGACGTTTGATTGGATTGGAGTACAGAATTCTTTAATAGTGTCATGCAGCATCAGATCATCAGAGCAGAGGCCCACCCACCAGTGATGCTGGGATTCAGGATCACTGCTCTACTCATGTTTCATTTAGTTGATTTTAATTCACATAATAAATGCAATTATAACAATTTGTTTTTTGTCAATGTATATTGCATTTTTTTTATGATTCATTTATAACCGCAGCTGTTTCCTCGCACAGTCTCACACCGAAGCTTGATTCACTGGTTTGTTTTTATGGGTTTGGGATGAGCACCATGTGGCTGGGAAAAATAGGCAACACTGAGGTTAAGTGTCCGGCCGCAGGATGCGTCACTCCACAGCTGGATTCAAATCCAGGTCTTTGGGTTGAAGACACATTTTCATTCCACAGACTAGTATTTTATTTTTCATTTTTTTTCAAAAATAGACTGAACTGAAGCACAATAAAGGGATGACAGAATATAACGGACCATATTTCTCTAATTATGACTTAATCTTTTTTTTCTTACTGACTTCACCAAGTGACCCAGAACTGACTGCTGGCTTGAGTATATCTTCCGTATGTTTTTTGGTAAAAAGAAGAAAGAAAAAGAAAGTTGTCTAGCTAATGGTGTTTGCTTTATAAGGAACTATAATTCAATAATATACAGCGGATATTGGTATCTGTACTTATTTCAATTGTTTTTTATTTATAAAGAATAGGTCTTCACTTTGGCTCAGCATCAATGTGTCTGTCTTTAGTGTGAAACTCCAGGGTTCACCTTCTGGGCAAGTTTGAATCCCATTCAGGCCAGTTGACTTCCAGTTAGCTCACCACCTGCTGATAGTTTCGGTAGAGTGCAGTGTGATTTGGGTGGCAGTTGTGGAAACTACTGCAACGCTGCAGATATAGCCAACAATATACAGTGTGGCTTCAGAGTACAAGTTTATTCTCAACCACAGCAGCCCTAGTCAATCTACTTGCATCTTAATTGCATTTTTCTCTTTTGAAATATACTTTTTAATTCTTAAATCGACACAAAAAAATACAAAAAAAAAAAAAAAATACATAAAATGGTAATAGTTAACTAAACATTTAATTGCATCATTAAGGTGAGTTTATCATTAACCATGCAATAGAAAAATGAGAGTGGCAGCGAGACAGTGTGAGGACCAATAACTGTAGAAGAAATTCTATTGGTGTTTATTAAATTACAGATTTAAAACTGAGCTAGACTATTACCAGTAATTTGCCTCATGATTCTGAATTACCACATTCCTAAATGAAAGATTTCTATTTTGTTATGGTATCTTCAAAACAACATATAACACAGAAATGCACATTTATATCCATGTTATCCCAAATGCCCCAGAATTTTCAGTGTGCCCACTGTCAGTGCCACAGTGTGAATGAGGAGGAGACTGAAATGTTTCCCCCTCATTCATTTGAGCACAGGTTCTGATAGAGCTCTAAGTCTTGGGCAAATGTCAAATTTGTCCTCAGGTGTGACGTTAGCCTCAATAAAGTTCAAAGATTCTGCCTCACTGACACACATCAAATAAAGTGTGTTAGACTCCATCACGCAACAACAGCTTATTGTTGGAAATAGAAGGAGAGGCAGTAATCTGAGGTTTCCTTCTATCAGAAAGATATACCAAAAGCTGCTTACTCATGTGGTATCTGTTTCAATGTTGATGAAGAGGAGTGAAGAAGTCTACGTTGATGCTGACATTTAGTTGCAAACAAAGGAGTTATTTGCACGAACTACAGCATCAAGTCAGGCGAACGGTTTGCCTAACAGCTTGGGGTTGAAGTTTGAAGTTTGGTTGAAGTGGTTTACGTTCGGCAACACGACGAGCAAGGCGCTAGCGCAGCTGACACCCCAAACACCCTTTGAATTTATGAGCACTGAATGCTTTAAACCTCTCTGAACCTTTCTAATCTGTAGACTCAAAACATACACGACCCATGTGGATGTTCAGTTTATGTATGCGGTATGTCAAACAAGAAGAAATGTATGGATATGGTATGTTGATTGCAATATATATTTATAACACATAAACATAGAAACTTGTCGCTTCTATATTACAACTTTTTATGGCACACAGGCGGACATAGGAACTAAATATTTTCAGGCACTACACTGGAAACCCAGGTTTAGAGTAGCTTGTACCCTGAAGAATTTAAATACATACACCCATATATATTTACTTCTTATGGACTTATATAGGTCCACACTCCATCCCATCTCTCCGCGACCAACGGTTTTATCTAGATGTATAAACACCCGCGCTAATAGGTGATGAAACAATAACCATCAACAACAGTTTCTCCTCAGTGTTCCGAAACACGCGTCCTGCCAGCTGTCAGGTGTCTCCTTACTCCCTGCATCGCTATCAGCACCCTCCACCCCTCCTTCTGTGAATGCCACCTTCGCATCACATGTGCGAAGCGTTCCTCTGATCCAGTTATTGACTTTGCTGCTGTTGGTCCTGCAGGCATCGACTCCCTCCTGTCAGTCTCTTACATTTTTTATTACAAAATAAATATCAAGATAGCTGCACCTGGTACTGCTAACACATGAAAGTGCATAGGAAAGTTCCCAAACGAAGATGTCAAATGAGGAACAGGAAGAGGATTGTGGAAAATGAAAAAAAGTTCAGACATTTCTAAGTAATTGGTATAATGACAAAAATATACAAATATATTTAGAAGCAGGTTTTGTATAATTAATATGATTATTGTTTTTCTTCTTCTTTTCCTCTAGGCTTGTCCCTAATATGCTTATTGTTGTTGTTATTATTCATGGTATTTCGGGTTCGCTTCCTGGGCAAAATGAATTCCCAGTAAGGACAATTGCCTCCCTTCATCAGTGAGCCCTTCACCTGGACCAAGGTTTATGAGAGGCTGATATGCTGTGATTTGGGTGGTGGTGGTGGTGGTGCAGACTGCTGCCCCTGAAACCTGGCAACACAATACACTGCTCAAAAAAATAAAGGGAACACTTTAACAACACAATGCAACTCCAAATCAACAACACTTCTGTGGAATCGATTCTGTTGTGCCAATGCAATAGACGACACGTGGGAATTTAAGGGCAATTTAGGGAAGACACGCCCAAAAAAGGAGTGGTTCCGCAGGTGGTGACCACAGACCACTTCTCCGTTACGATGCTTTCTGGCTAATGTCTTGGTCACTTTTGAGTGCTGGTGGTGCTTTCACTCTGGTGGTAGCATGAGATGTAGTCTACAACCCACACAGGTGGCTCAGGTAGTGCAGCTCACACAGGATGGTACATCAACGCAAGCTGTAGCAAGAAGGTTTGCTGTGTCAGCGTAGTGTCAAGAGCATGTAGGCACTACAGGGAGATAGGCCAGTATATTAGGAGACGTAGAGGAGGCCATGAGAGGGCAACAACCCAGCAGCAGGACTGCTACCTCCTTGTTTGTACGAGGAGTAGCAGGAGGAACCCTGTCAGAGTCTTGCAAAATGAGCTCTAGCAGGTCATAAATGTGCATGTGTCTGCTCAAACAGTCTGTGACAGACTCCATGAGGGTGGTATGATGGCCCCGACATCCACAGGTGGGGGGTTGGCTTACAGCCCAACACCGTGTAGTTTGGCATTTGCCAGAGAACACCAAGATTGGCAAATTCGCCACAGGCGCCCTTTTGCTCCTTACAGTTGAAAGCAGGTTCACACTGAGCACATGTGACCGTCGTGACAGAGTTTGGAGACACCATAGAGAGCATTCTGCTGCCTGCAACATCCTTCAGCATGACCGGTTTGGTAGTGGGTCGATAATGGTGTGGGGTGGGATTTCTTTGGGGGGGCCCCACAGCTTTCCATGTGCTCACCAGAGGTAGCCCGACTGTCATTAAGTACCAAGATGAGATCCTCAGACCCCTTGTTGGTCCACATGCTAGTGCAGACAAGACAATGGTAGACCTCATGTGGCTGGAATGTGTCAGAAGTTCCTACAACGGGGAATGCATTTATGTCATGGATTGGCCGTTTGCCGGACCTGAATCCAAATGAGCAAATCTGGTACATCTCAATGAAGGTTCTCAGTCATCCAGGTCATAGTCAGGGTGTAAGGGGTTAAAGATAGGCAACTGGACATTTAGTGTTTTGGAAAACGTTTCACCTCTCATCCAAGATGCTTCTTCAGTTCTAAACTGTTAGTGGGAATGATATAACTGAATGATCAGGATATAACTTCTGTACTACAGAAAACTCACATATAATAATAATAATAATACCCTAGTTTTATATTGTGCCTTTCATGTAAACCAAATATACTACTGAAATACTCTTACATATACCTCTCAAATACTTTCAGATATACTGTACTACTCAAATACACTTGCATATACTACCAAAAGGCTCTCACATATGCTACTTAAATACTCTCAAATTTACTACTGAAATGCTTTCACACACAGACTATTAAAATACGCTCATCACACTACCCAAATATTCGCACATACACTCTCACACTCTCTATACCAGACCTGGGCAAACTAAGGCCCGGGGGCCGGATGCGGCCCGTTTGGTGTTATAATCTGGCCCGCCAGACTTGTCCAAATTATACTTTTGATTTATATTATCGTTATCTTTCTACCTTTTCTCTGCAAAGCCAGCATTTCCCCAGTAGATAGTCTAAAGAGGCTTAAAGCATTTTGCCTTTATTTACATTACTTTACTCATCATTTATCTTAGTTCATGGAAATACACCCGTAACTCAAGTTTTTGTACCACCTGTGGCCCACGGGTCAAAAATAATTGCCCAGGCCTGCTCTATACTCTCACACCATGGAAATACTCACAGACCTACTATTGTTTTTCTTTTTTTTACATGAACTAGTGAGATACCCTCACACACTAATGAAATATTCTCACTAATAATACTGACATTATTCCATATATATACTACTTAGATTCACTGTTACATTTATGTGGTTATATTGCTATTTCACTATAGTATATAAGAGGATTATATATAGTGTTTTAGACGGGTGTCAAAACCATATGTTCACATCCAACCAAAAACAGTTGAAACCCCAAGGAAAGGTCTGTGTTTTGCTCAAGTGAGAATCGCGAGTGTAATAGCCACTATGTAGGCCTACTCTCCACTCATATAATCAATCTCGTCTTTTGCAACATTGTTGCAAGTTTCAATTGGATTCGAATGATAGAAATGTGTTTACTTTGTAAATTGTATAGGTCCTAGGTCACTGCTATGTGTAGTTGAAGCTCTTTGTGCTTTTGTTAAATGTACATAAAGGTAGGAGAGAATGCTAACTGCATTTGTTATAAATACACTTCTTTACACTTTTTGAAATACACTTCAAAATCTGATATATAACCACAGGTAGAGCTTTAAAACTGGTAGCTACCTTGAGGCTATATGTAGACAGCTACAATTGTGCAACCCACCTGAGGGTTGCAAGCCAGTTTTTGAGAAACATTGCCCTAGTAGTGGCCTATGAGCTCTACGTATGCTGTGATATAAAGGGAAGTTGAAGCTTAACCTAAAAATTAATCCTAAGGTTGCTGTTTCTGAGCTGCCTCAGAATTTCAAAGATACCAGGTGGTAGAATATGATGGATATTTATCTTTTTCACATCACGTAAGAGAGTTGCTGGTTAAAACACCTGAAACACCAAGGTCTTCTTGTCTTAAGTCCAGACAAAGCATCAACCTCAAGGTGTTTTAGGGAAGCCTGTATGTTAATCCCCTCTTGTTCTTACAAATATATTTGCAACGTTATTTTGTAACAGTTAAACTTTTTTTTAATTATATGCTAGTATTCTTCTGCATCAGCTTCCGCCACCACTGTCCAATGAGCCTAAAGTATTTTGGAAGAAAGAAAAATGGTATTGTAATTGGAACATTTACTGAATGCGTTATAGCCTGCATCGAAGTTCATTTTTAACCGGCGCCAGTAATGAACATCTTGACTAATTAAATATGGCTCTTCATTCAAAGTCATTTGTATTCACAGAGTATTGTTTCTGCGTGGCTATGAGTCAAAGATAATGAAAAACTCGAGGTGGTGCATGGCACACATCTGCAAACCTGCGATTTTATTTGTTATGCAGATCTTCATATACAGGGTTTGGAGCTTCATTTAAAAAAAAGAATAAAAATAAATGTCGGGCATCTGGATCTGAGGGTTAACAAGGAGATGTTAACATGTACTGTTTAAGAATTCAGCCCATGCTCAGTCATGTGACAGTGCATGCAATAGGGCCTGCACTTGTTTATATCGCTGGATAAAGTAGCCCACTGGCCGCAAATTAGGCATTCAGGCTCAGTGCCTTGTTGTGCTCCAGTATGACGTGTTCGGAGTATCAAAATCCATCCAGGCTAAAACACAGTCGAAGGAGTGACTTCTGTAGATGTCATTGCCTTCGTAATTACTCCCATGCACACTGTTCCAGGGATATCAATCGAGACTTTCCCCTGGGCCTCAATCAACTTTTCCTTAAGGACAGTTAGAAAAAAAGAAAGAAAGAAATTAATATTAAAATAATCAAAGATTGCAAAGGTGACTTCATATATTTATTTGTGCTTTTCAAACCCAACACGTTGGGAAAGTTTGGTCACGTGTCATCATCAATACATCCACCTTCTTATCAGCTCATCCATTGCCTGGTCCCATAGGCAGCAATCTCCACCCAAATAACATTGCACGGTACAATACCTTACTGCAGGTGGTGAGCCCACGCCCTAACTGGGCTCCGGACTTCCCTATAAGGTGAACCCTGGAGTTTTACACCAAAGACAGTGATGTTGCTTCTTTCATTAACATCTATTTAATATTTTAAGATATATATATATATATATATATATATATATATATATATATATAAAAAAAAAAAAAAAACTTGTAAAACTACAGCTTTGTTAAACTCATTTTGGTTCACAGATTGCCTAATTAGATGTATTGAGGGGCCAAACTTCGAAAATCTTAACATAATTACCCATTAATAAGAGTCAATGTTTTACCCTTTCTTTTCATTCCAAAAAATTACAAATATGTACGATATAACTTCAGATTTTCAAAGTTTATCAAGTAGACAAGTTTTATACCCACTTGGTTTAGTGTGCAGGTTTTGGGCCATGACCCATATGTTAGGAAACCCACTTTTTAAAGAATAATCCCTGTCTTAATTTCAAATTAATAGACAGACAGAGAGAAAGACAAGCAATACAGTGAACGGAGGGACGGACAGACACACAGGCAGACACACAGACAGATAGATATATAGACAGGCAGATAGACACGTTATGAATGGAGAAAGGAGGGAGACAGTAACTAAAAATATTCAATTTGCACAAGATTTCAAATAAATCAGTATATCCTGCCGAGTTCCCATTAGAGCAATTAAAACATCATCTAATGACATGCGAGCACTTGAATCTCACACTTTACAGACAATTCTGCTCGACTTGTAATGTATTAAATCATATTACATGCATAATTAAGCACAACTAAAGTGTTGATAGTGGGTACATTTTCTCTGAAGTACAAGACGACACACTCACACACCTATACGTCCATATGCAGAACATTGCTCTGGATGGATGACCGACCTTCGTTTTTTTTTTTTCGTTTGTTTATTACTCCTTCCTCAATTAAACTCCCTACATTTTGTGCAGATCAATCAAGAGGAGTCCATAAAAATGTCAATACCTGAAACGGAGGCTCGAGCCGCAGAGATTCTGGAGGTAACACGGCTTCCTGATGTGATTGGTTGGCTAGCATGATTCCCTCTTTGAACTCGTGAAATACCGGAGCATTGATTAATCCATCTGCACTGATCTGAATATTCCGTGAGTCTGGTTGTATCCCTTTGTAATATTCAAAGCAGTGAGCCCAGAATAACCATTAAATGGCCCTGTGCTCTCCTCGGGGTAAAGGCAGGACAGAAGCAGCATACAAATGAACTGTTTGCAAAGCAAAAGGGGCCAAACACAACTGCATTATCATTTATTTTTCTTTTTTTTTTAAAGGTGATGGAGACTATTCTGATTCCCTAATTAAGAGCTCCACTGATACACAGTTCTTTTGACCCCGCACTTGAGTGTATTTGTCTATATGTTTATGGGTTTCTTCTTCCAATGTTTAATTTGGAACACACACCTATTGTAACTCTGTAGGTCCTCCCCTTTTCGCTTCTCTGATAACCTGCACCTCCTGTAATGCACTCCCGTTCTTTTTTTTTTTTTTTTTTTTTTTTTGCACCTTGTGTGCACAAAACCCATGTTTATCATAAATTCTGTGGCAGTTTGTCTTCCACCCCTTGTAGTTAGTGTTCTCTTCCTGTGGGCCCCTCATGTTACCCATCACCTATGTTTCTGAAGTTCTAAATCAACAGGTTTGTTTCAATAATTTTAAAATATATCCTGGACAGGTTGTTTGGGAGTTGTCAATGCTTTTAAACATTTGCTGTGGAAAAAATCTGTACTGATGCTGTGTCTTGATGTGTCTACAGAGTTTCAAAACAAAACGAAAAAAAAAAAAGAATCAAATCTTTAAGATCACATGTGAACATAATTCTCCTAAATGACATTTCTGTAGGGCGCAGGTGCACAAAACCCATGTTTATCATAAATTCTGTGGCAGTTTGTCTTCTACCCCTTGTAGTTAGTGTTCTCTTCCTGTGGGCCCCTCATGTTACCCATCACCTATGTTTCTGAAGTTCTAAATCAACAGGTTTGTTTCAATAATTTTAAAATATATCCTGGACAGGTTGTTTGGGAGTTGTCAATGCTTTTAAACATTTGCTGTGGAAAAAATCTGTACTGATGCTGTGTCTTGATGTGTCTACAGAGTTTCAAAACAAAACGAAAAAAAAAAAAAGAATCAAATCTTTAAGATCACATGTGAACATAATTCTCCTAAATGACATTTCTGTAGGGCGCAGGTGCCAAACTTAGGACCGGGGACCAGATCTGGCTAGCTGTGTAACATTATTTGGCATAGTATGTACAACAGTTAGCCCACCAGTATAAAGGCCCTATGTGCTATGTGCTGGCATCATTTGTAGTATTAGGGATTTATGGTTATTGCGAAGACATTGATTTATTTATTTATTTTTTTGTCAGTCTGGGAAAAAAACAAACAAACAAAAAAAAAAAACGTTAAAATGATCTGGAAAGGCTACATATTAAGGTAAATACTACTGATTTGAGAATTAATTCAGGTTTAATGGCTCATGTATTCATAATATTTAGCGACTTTTGCAGATTTAATGTTCTCAAAAAAATCAACGTTCAATCAGGGGCGACACCCCTGGGTCAAAATATATATTTTTTCTTTTTTGCTGAGGGCACTGATAGGGTGGGGAGCCCAGTGTTATCTAAGGATAGCTAAGAGCCCCAAGAGGCCTTAAGCACTGCCCCTGCCTTTAGTATCTGGAGAAGGGGAAATATTTACAGTTTATTTTTTTCAATATATATTCAGTCTGGCCCGTGACTTCACGCCAGATTTTTTTATTGTGGCTCACTGTGAAATTCAGACCCATGCTGTAGGGAAAGACTGACCCGAGATCATCATGTCATTACAGTAGTAGTTGTATCTGTGAAATGGTCAACTAAAAGGTTTGGTAAAGTTTAGTTGTTATTTCACTGATCACGGTTGGTCCACAAGAAAATAAGAAATCCTGGTCAGTAAGAAACTAAATCAGTCATCAACACCAGCATTCTTCCTTTTGTTTTTAGAGAACATCTTTCTACAGATATGTTTGTTATTGATTCAGTTTGAAACAACACACTTCAGCAACAAAGGAAAGGAAAGGCTAAGGAAATCAAACTCCTTGTCATTGTGACATTGGGATTCACACCACTGCACATAAAGAAGTCACTTCTGCATCACCAAAGAGAACAGTGGGCAGCTTTGAACGCCCGGGGTGCAGCGAGTGGGGATGGTGCCATGCTCAGTGGACCTCAGTGGTAACTTGGCATTTGAACCTGGAACCCTCCGGACACCAGTCCAGTTCCTTAACCACTAGGCCACCTGCGACCCCCAAAAATTGGAAAGTTAGCCTGTGAAGCTATAGATGGATGAGCCCAACAGTTTAGGTATCAACCCTTAATATTAACTTGGGCAACTAGTAATTGATCTAAGAAAGACGTTTGTCACCACTGTCTTACCCTAATGTGCCTAATCATGAGCACAGTGACACGTTTGTTGTGCCACACTTTGTCCTCGCTATCGCTCTGGCTGCTCCAGATGTGTCATCCTCCTTATAGCTAGCCGCGGTAATCAGACATCACTGAGTGGCAAATTACTCACTCAGAAAGAATAATGCCCTATTTACATCTACGCGACACTATCGCGTTGGCGATGGTGTGTTCTGGCGAAATTTAATAATAATGCTAATGGGCCTGTTGCCTGTGGTTAAATGAATTATCTGTAAATAGAATTAGCGCGCTTGTACGGGTGTGAAATAAATGAAGGGAACTAATCATCCCTTAAAGTGTCCTACGGATCTAAACTGGGAAACTGTAATTAAACGGCACATTAAAAATACATTATTTGTTGTAATAAGAGATATCTGAATAAAGTGTGACGTTTAGGAATAGTGGAATTCAACACTCTTTCTTGTCTGTTCTTCAGGTAAAGTTGAAATTGTTTGAAGGTATGACATCATAAGACGAGAGCTTTATAGATAGTATATAACCGTATATATGTATGGTAATTGTGGTTCCCAAAACCAGATGCAATATACATACATTCAGTCATTGACCTTTACCCTCTTATATGTTTCCTAGATGCAGACACAAGAGTCTCCACCACTGCCACCCAAATCACACTGCACCATAATGTCAGCCTCCCTGTGGGAGGTGAGTCCACTGGAAGTTATGTGGGTCGGGACAGGGCTATGTTAGAGCCCCTCAGTGGCATATATGCGTACATATATAAACATATTAAAGAAAAATGTATCACCTCTATTTTTAATGAAAAAGAGAGACTTAATCATATTCAATGTAAAACATATTGAAATGGATACACAGTAAATATTTAGGCACAAACGTAAACATAAATCAACGAGAAAAAAAATATTTTTTTTTAGATGCAAAGAATGAAAATATATATATATAATGTATACACAAATCTCACATATATAAAAATGTAGACATTTATACAGTATCTTTACTTAAAATATAAAAAAAAGAAATGTGAAAAGTTTAATCTGATAAATACATACGTGATGTTTTTCATGTATTATTAATTATTTTTTCTACTTTTAACGTAGCTGTAAGGAAATAGATGCCAAGTTGATATCAACTTAAAAAAGCAATTGAACAATGTTTAAATAAGACTAAAATTTTACTCGGTCGCAACCTAAATATTTCCCTAGTCTCAAGTTATCAAATTCATAGGTTGAAGATAAATGATGCGGTTTGAATCTTTGGGCAAATGGAAGGTTCATTATCCACTATCTGACCAAACTAAATCACAAATATATTTATATTTACTTATATGGTCATGAAAAAAAAAATTATACTAC